>JABVXW010000551.1:0-27263 GCA_013365375.1 Litomosoides brasiliensis | reverse complement strand
TGTCAATAAATGAGTTAGAAAAGGAATTTCTGGTATGGTTTATACCAATTTTTTTATTTCAAGACTTGAGTAAATTTCTTTCTAAGGTCTTTTCATTCATTTCACTCTTCTTTTATCAATGATCAAAACCCTAAATTAGACAAAGATTCAAACCATAAATCCATTTTTCTTCAAGCAACAACTTACAATTACAAACATGGCTTCCCTAGTATGTTTTCCATAGGTTTTATACATTGCTTCCTGACAAATTCCCAAATATGCCGACGCTAATAAAGCTGTTGTAAGCATCAAAATGCCTGAAATACTTTTAATCAATTTTAGAGAATAAAATGATCGAATCAACAACGATAAATGCTTTATACAATTGTCCAGTTTATGTCTAAAACAGAAATGCAAATAACAACGTCAATTTAAGGAACTTGCCAATTAGCCATTCTCGATAGTGCTTTTCAACGTCAACCATAGTCATTTGTTGCTCTGTTTTCTGGAAGATTTCTTATTAATTATGAAAATTTAGTCAATAATCGGGACATGGAAAATCTCCACTAACCGGTTTTTTTCAACCTTCATTCTGTCGTATCATTCATACTAAGATTACCATCCTACTGATTATCCCCATTATGAAGAAGCATGAACTGCATGAACAAAGTTTCGCAAATTGAAATTGAAAGCTTGATAGACATTTCAGTAAAAAATATACATTTTCAACAATTATAGAACTTCGTTATCTGCGCAATCGCATGACAGTTTTCTTTTCATTTAACGAATGTTTAAATAACAAATCCATGAAATAATAAGTTCCATAATTTAATTCATATGCAATTTAAAAAATTTCGAGATTACAGCCACAAAAAATTAATTTTCTTTCATAAACTGAAGTATTTTCGAATAGTAACCTCCAAATGGGCAGTAGCCGTAGTACATAAAATTATGCCAATCGTGATCGTTAGAACTGCTATGTATTTTCGCAATGAGTACTGTTTTCCTTGTAATATCTTTGTGAGAATTAAGCTAACTGACAGGGAGCCCTGAAAAATCAAATAAGTTCATATTAAATGATGCCAATCATATTTTATAGAAAGTAACATACACATTATGATCATAACATTTACCGGTCAATTAACCTAAACAAACTTACTGATCGAAAAATTATATGTAACGGAACAGGAACATGAAAATTCAGAGCTTGATTATTAATAACATTGACATAAAAGAATGTTATCACTGTTGGCAGGTAACCACTGAAAATGATGAAGGCTGCAACAATTTTCGTAATCGATCAACAGAAATTGATAAGCTTTGAAGCAGAAAAATTTGAAATCTATCAACTTATACATTTGCTAGGATTATTTACTTCGTTTTTTACTACCTACTTAATCAATCCATGGTTCGATTTCCGACAAATAATTTAGACGCTTCAACAACAAATGTTCAATTTACCTAACTTAAACGTTATCTCCAAGCTAAATAGTTTAAACCCAACATAAATTTGGAAACAAAACAGAATTCCAAAATTATACAAAAAAATGAATTCATTCATTGAAAAAGTAATTTAGATCAAAAAAACGAGAATCTCTACCGTATTGGAATTTTATTTGGAACAGCAAAAAATTTTGATGTGAAAATCAAGCCTTCCAATGATATAAAAAGAAATGATGAAAAAGTCATCAGATTCATCGAACCGGGTTGCTCTCTATAAAATTGAATGAATTGTTACATTTTCGAAATTTTAAGGTACAAACGAAAATAAGGAGAAACATTATTGGCTCTATTAGTCAAAACCATTATTCAACAAATACTGATTTTGAGTGATAACGAAGCCTGAAATGCTTTTTTATTTTCTCTTGCAGTTATGTTCTTAACAAATAAATTGAATTTCGAAGTACCTGTTGCTTGAGCTAAGTATGAATTTTGCACTACAGAAGCGTTTACTGCTGTTATTGAAAAAATCAAAAGATTAGACACGGTTTTTGCGCAAGGCTTTTCTCTCTTGAAAATTGCAAACAGGCTGGAATTTTCTAAATGTTTTGCATTTTATGGGAATTTCTTTTAGAATGGGAGAAGACAGGATGGTTGTGAATGAAAGTTTTAGTATAAGTATAATTATACTTGGCGATAGATTCCACAAAATACATGCATCCAATGCAACCGGTCAACGTACCGGATATGGGATACAAAGCTGCCGTCATAACCTGAAACTAAATTCGTAATTCCGTGGCAAATACATTTTCTTCTTATTCCATTGCCCTTCACTCATTAACTGATTCTGCTCCGATTTAATCAGAAATTCAACTAAAAAGTGTTATGAGTAATCGATTAGTCGGTAATGACAGAAAACGTTAAATAAACGTAAAATATACTGGATAGGATATTTCGCAGGTAATTCAGATATGAAGCTAAACGGATTTCATTAGGTGATGTAAAAGTCTCTCATGTGATCTTCTGATGGATGATGTAGAGATAATACTTTCAAACCTACAACACCAAAATTCAATGAAGACAAACTATTTAAAATTTAAGAAACGAAAGATCAGAAATTGGAAAACCGAGGAATTTGTAAATGCTTTTAGAACTGCAAAGAGAAAAGACAACACAAAAAAGATAAAAAGAAGTCGTTGCTCTTATTGTAATTGTAAAAGTTTTTGCTTAACTTATCAGAATAACGAAAACTTTTACAAAATTATGAAACTGAGAAAATAAGTAGGTAAATAGACAAACAAACAAATAAGCAAATAGTCAATAAACAAATAATAAATAAACAAATGATAAATAAACAAATAATAAATAAAAAAATAACAAATAAAAAATAAGTAATAAAAATAAATAATAATAAATAAAAGATAAATAATAAACAAATGAATGAATAAATAAGTAAATTTCGTTCAATTTAAAACAGAGGAAGTAGCATATTTCGAAATTCTACAAATTCTGCATTAGCTTCTTAAAGTCTTCCACTAATTTCGATAAAATTCGATTCCATTACATGCAATTAAATTTAGATATAATAGGTGTACGATAGGTAATTTCGACACATTCAACTTTTTATTAAACTTTTCCTTTACTATAAATTCACTATGAAATTAATAAAAATTCAAACCACCCTATAATTTAGGTAGAAGATAAGGAAAAAATAAAATTTTCAAGAAATTGGCAGAGGAAGGTTCAACGAATTTTTCCCATTAAAATGTCACCTACCCACTACCGCCGGCCTCTCCCTCATTGCCCTCAGGTTGGTCGCTAATTTCTGTGACATACATTGGGACCTCTCCTCCTTTTCCTCCGTGGCCCGTTCCATGTATCAGCACCATCTGCTCCGCACGGAGCAGAAACAAAAGACAAGAACTGTGAAGGCCGATCGGTTAATGACGGACGGGTTAGTTTGCCGTGGTTTGATAAACGGAATGCTTCACTTTTCCACTTGTCGGCCTATCCCTCCTTCGTTTCGTCACTATCGATGTACGTACTAATCAGTTTTGCTTGAATGAAGTATACCGGTAGATGGAGCAGTTAATCCAAACAACGATTTCTTTGCTTGTAGCTGAATTAAAGCTAACATTCTGCTAATTTTCTCATACTTTTTTCATTCTCAAGAAAATTGATAGCTTAAATTAATATACGGCCAATGCATACATTCTAAAACAAAATTTCTCCTTTCTCTTCCATAAATATTTCTCTTTCTCTAAATATCCTACATTCACTAGTCATCTTATCATTCGATCTTCATGTTATCATATCACTACGTGTTCCTTCACGCATTTCTAAATCAGAAATAACTTGTATTTTTGTTTTACCAAATATACAGTGAAAAAAAATAATCTAAGATAACATAATTCAACACTGTTTTACATTTTCTTTCTTTCTCCTACAATTTGCAACTCCCTGATTCTTCGGTGAAGAATCGATTTTGAAGCTTAATTTTTGCGCTAGAAGTAATTGCTTGTTTTTCTATTAGTAATACTGAGATTTTAACGCAAGTCAACATGTATTCAGCAATTTTTCTCTTTTTTTCAAAATGAGTAGAAGAAAAGAAGAATTCTGAAATACAACCAAATATTGCTAATCGTTGGCATTCAATTCGCTCAGATGTCCCACGTCGTCATCGTCAACAAATGCATACAACTTCATTCCAACTTCATCGCCGCTCATTTTAATGTGAAATGCCCGCTTATGCAATGAATCAGCAAGTTGGAAAAACTCTCTGAAACCAACGAAATTCCCTGCAGAGATTTAACAATGATCATACCATTGCATACTTTCGAGTTTTAGGATTGCAAAAAAGAGCGCTATTGTAATTTCTTTTGAGATTCTAGAAGAATTCGGAAATTCGGCCTAGTTAAAAAACCGCCTCGCAGTTAAGCATATAAAATGCAAATTTCACATACTTGTAAACTTCGTTCATAAATACCAGTTAGCTTTCTATGCAAATTATAACAAAGTTATATTATGGTTGTTTAGAGGGCAGCGGATATGAGGTCATTAAGGATGTGCATGGCGCTGAATCTAAGGTCATTGGTAGTATATTTGGTGTTAGATTTGAGGTCAGGTCAAGAGACTGCTTGACAAGCTGATCATAATCTTATAATGTGTCCTTGTCGTTGCTTGAGAGAGATGAATCCCGGTAATTTTCAAAATACAAAAATCCCATAGATTATTTTGAAAGAAATAATTTCACTTTAAGTAGTGTAATTGCAACGTTGTCTCTGTGCTATAAAGTGCAATACGTTGAACTGATACTACGCGGTCATTGCGATCATTTGAATTACAATAATATCTGTTTTTCAGCTCGCTATATTATATTTCCCAATTTGTATGTTCTCTATTTTTATTGCTTTTGGAAACATCTCATTGTTAATGCAATTTTTATTATTTAAATCTAAGTCTCAAGGGGAAAAAAAAACTCTTGCTTGAAAATAGCTAAATAAGTATCAACTGATGATCCTCATCCTCATCTACCTAAAAAAAACTGAAAGAAAAAAAGTTCCATTAGTTTCAGGGAGTTTTTCCAACTTGTTGATTCATTGCATAAGCGGGCATTTCACATTAAAATGAGCGGCGATGAAGTTGGAACGAAGTTGTATGCATTTGTTGATGATGACGACGTGGAACATCTGAGCGAATTGAATGCCAACGATTTGCAATATTTGGTTGTATTTCAAAATCCTTATTTTATCGACAAGCACAATTATGAAAAGATATTTGCCAATTTTGAAACTTTTTTTCATAGATAAAATAGACGGAATCGCCAATACTGTTAATACGTGTGCTACCCTATCGCTGTTATATACATTTATATCATTTCAGAAAATAGCTCAAACCGATGGCATTCGAAAATATTCGAGATTTAAACTCATCACACTCATCTTATTCCTAATTGCCACCGATTGGCCACTACATTTTATGCTTCTATTAGCTGTATTGATATTTAAATTCAAAAATTAACTTTTTCATTTGTCGGTTCTCTTATTGCTTTGTGGTCAGTAATGCTCAATTCGGATCGCAAATAAACCACAGGCTAATTGGCTTCTCCACGATGAATAAATTTTGAAAGAAACAAAACTCGTAACTTCTCACATTTATGTCGCATGTTTTTCTTTTATCATCCAAAAAATGGCAAGGCAAATAATGTAATAGATGAGGTATTTGTTGAAGGAATAATCAAATTAATGCATTTATGAATTAACTTTGCTCAGTTGAATGAGCATAAATTTAATGAAATTTGATAAGATGAATTGAGAAGAAAATATATGCGAAAGAGAATTAAGCGGCGTTTAAAGAGGAAGAAGGAGTTATCATATCAGTGAAACTCGAGAAAAAACAGGCTTGCTATCATTTTTAAGAACATACATCTTCATCGTCCCTTCTGCTTGTTGGATTTTTTGATGCCTTATGCGTGAGTTGTTTAGCAATAAGTGAACACACATTTGCACATATGCATACATTACATGTAAACATAAAATCATTGCGCTTACACCACCTGATATATTAGTGTTAAAGTGAATTAAAGTTTGCTCAGCAACACATATGTCAACCGACTTTTTTTTAAAAATAATTTTTTAAACTTTTTAAAATAACTTTTTTAACTTTTTAAATTTTTTCTAATTTGAAATTTAAGCTCATAAACAATGAGTTTATTAAACTGATAATATTTGTTATACACGTTTTCACCTTCTGCTTTTGTTATCATTTAGTCGGTGCGAAGGAGATGGGAAGGGGAGGAGAGAAAGGTGACAAGTTTCTCCCACATAGTTACTGCAATGACTAAGCTTCGTTACATCTCATTCATTGTAAATGATTCATTAGGAGAAATAAGTGAATTATAATTTTCAAAATCAAATGTTAACAAATTCATATGGAATGTACGTGTTGCTATACATATACATCAATTTCTCTAATTTTTGCAGAAAAATCATCCGCTCTGTAATTTTAAGCTGTTATTTGAAAAAGTAACTTTATTAATTCCATTAAAAATAGAAGTAAGAATTTATAGATTGCTTATGTTTTATTTTTTACTTACCTGGTCACTCAGATCACTTCAATCTTCATCAAAATGATTCCATTTCATTTTGATTAAAAATTCATTTATATTGAACTTTAACCTCTGTTGTATATCTATTTTTTAGAAACCAAAGCTCAGTAATGGCACTGTGCCAATGTGTGTGTGCATACATAAATGTGCAGATTGACAAAGTATTTGACGTTAGTGGGTAAAAACAGATTTTAATCATTAACCGAAAACCTTTAAATTTCATAAATAATTCATCAATCGAAAAGATTTATCATGTCGAATTTAAGGCTGATAGAAAAAAACTAATAGTTAAGCACAAACGTGAGATAACCGAACTCACGTGCCCACTAGTGACGAACAAACTAAAACTATGGTTCATGCAGCCTATTTCACTTCCAGTGGGCAGGGCATTTTTTCTATTATTTCTTACTTGGAGTTTCTTGTGTTCCTTTCAGACGCGTATTCCGTTCGAGTATGTGTGTTTTCAAGTTCCGAACATTTCTAAGTACATTTTTTGTGTTTTCATGGTTTCAACTTTAAAAGCAGTGCACAATTGATGAAGATTCATGCACGGCAGTAGTTCTAATATTTCGCATATGAAATGGGAATAGTGAATAAACGCGTGAATTACATCTTTGTGTTTAAGATACACTCGTGCTCATCGTTCGCAAAATTCCTCTAACAAAGCTTTTTTCTTCAACGCCATTTGTTTGCAAGTGAATTACCTTTTCCTAATGATAATTTTGAAAAACAGTTTGATTCAAGTTAAATGGTTGTTAACTTCCGGTTATTGTATTTCAGGCTGCTGTCGACATGAATCAGGAAACAGTTGAATGTGTTAACCATTCCAACACTGCGTCGTTCAGGAATTACTTACAGTGCTGGCTAAAAATTATGGAAGCGAAAAATTCAAACGCCAGATATTTGGAGAAATCTAGAAGGAAAGAGAAACATATTCGCAAAATGTATTATAGAATCTAGTCAGATGGCAAGGAAGGAAGAAAAATAGCTTGCTATCAATTTTCAACGAGAAGCGACATTAAGGATAGGGAAGGATATGATTTTATGAAAATAATTTGGTTGACCATAAAGTTCACTGCTCTAATGGCTGCTTTTTCTTCTTATCAGCAGTCATGTGGCCGAATGGATCTATTCATATGTTGGATCATACAGCAGTAAAAGTGGAAATAGTTTGCAGTAGCCATGAAGGTATCAATGTTACAACTGAAAGTGTTCTCGATCTACTTCACATTTTCATTCCATGTTATGTGTCCATCAATACATTATTACTTTTCAAAAAAAGAAAATTATGAAGTTTATTTCTTGTAATTCAATAAGACTTCCAAATGTTCGTTAATTGAAGGCATTGGAAAGGAAAATAAAGTGTGGATGAGGGAAAGGATCAGAAAATTGCTACAATCTGAAAATTTCGATTTCTTTATTGGTTTATTCTAATCGTACTGCATGAATTTTTTAATAATCAACTGCTATAAATCCCATTTTAATGGATTTCACAGTCAGAGTTATCGGACCTAAATCGTGGGGAACTGATCAATACTAGTCCCGGAAAAACAAAAAAACGACATTGTTTTTATCTTTGCATTAAGTGAAACCAACATATTTTATGAGACAACTTTTACTGGTGAAATTCACATACTATTTCTTGACCTACACGCAATATTTCCGTCATGAGATTATTAAATTCATAGTTTCCTTTTATCTCAGTTTGGAAACACTGTATTTTTAAGAATTTTTTTGAATTCTTTGATGGGGAGTTTATTCGGGGTGTAAGAAGACAATGTTGAAAGATATTTTTGCTTTTTTTTTTCTTTCTGAATCACATACTGTCTTATCCAAGACCAGAGAAATCATATTGAAATACTTTTTCCTCACATGCATGCGACAAAATTTGAAACTTTGACAACCCTTCGTGTAATATTTTAATATTTTCAAGTATGTAAATTATTATTCATTGTGTATTATCACTAAAGCTTAATTTTTATATTACGAAGATCCTGTGATATGTTCGGTCAGGCTCTTGTTACTTTTTCCGCTTTCTTTCGAGTTACTTTTTTCCGAGGCCTGCGTTACTTTTTCACTGAGGTTAGTCGGCCTATATATATATATATATATAGCGAACGTCGTAAGGAAGTTTACCGTTATCGTATGACTGTGGATAATTTGTCGTCCATCGATGAAACATGCAAGTTCCAGTTGTCAAAATGAACCACTTTGGGACAAAATGATGCATCGTTGAATCACGTTGCTGATAAAACTGTTATAGTAGTCGTACATTGGTTCATTTATTACAGTTTTTCTTTCTTTCTTCTGTTAATATGAAATGTCGTTGGGATGAAAATTTTTTCACTTTATTACATATTGATTTATTTAAAAGATAAAATAATCAGGTTTAGTACATATTTCTAGTGCACTGTTGAAACTTTTATGTGTATGTGTACAGATAGATCGCGTGGATATACTTGAAATTTTTTAGCTGAAGCGAAAAATTAAGAATTCTAACTTTTCAGGAGTCTAAACATTGGTACACAATGCCTGTTATAACCATGTAAATACTGGGATTAATCAGTACCAGAGCAAAGTTGGAATATTTTCGGTAAGCTACAAGTAACAGAGGAAAATTATCTTATGTTCAAAAACAAAAAGGTAATTATGGCGCAGGATTTTAAAAAAAGGCTATGTGAATTGTGCCGTAA
The DNA here is from genome assembly GCA_013365375.1 of Litomosoides brasiliensis. Taxonomy (NCBI): domain Eukaryota; kingdom Metazoa; phylum Nematoda; class Chromadorea; order Rhabditida; family Onchocercidae; genus Litomosoides; species Litomosoides brasiliensis. The sequence continues at coordinate 18,044 of JABVXW010000551.1, read as the reverse complement.
GGTTAGAGAATGGAGAACTATTGATGTTTACTGGGCACTGATTTGGACTCAACTAATTACCAATGTTGTTGCTGCTATACGTATTGCTTTTGATAATGGTTGAAAAATACGAATTGCCGTTCGTTAGAAATTTGAGAAAGAATAGGCTATTTTGCATTGTTTTATTTTTCAAAATTTTAAGCAGCAGTTAGACAGCATTGGTAGTGGAATTTTCAATTTATTTTCCATCACTAACATTTTGAGCCATCGATTAATGATCATAATAGTGTAGTGGTTCTTGCTGCTCACTTGAGCAGAATAAAGTTTAGTGGAAATTTTGCACAACCAATTTTCCTTCTTTAAATACAACCTTCTTATTTTAACTTTAATAAAAATTTGGCAAATTTGAAAGCTGATGTTTTTATAAGAGTAACATTACATATAGGAAGGAAGTGTAAAGAAATATAATAAATGGGAAGTTTTAACTGGCAGCAGGGTAACTAGCCAGACAATTATTGAAATGATAAAAACAGAGAGGTTTTTTTCAGAGATAATTACAGTGCAAATATGTGAGAATATTTTTTAATTCGTCTAAGTTCTTATGTGTTGATTTAATAAAATTAGACAGTATTAGCGCTGAAGAAGAAACTAGCAAATTTGCTTATTCAAGAAAAATTCAGTAACTGAAGTTCTCATGATGAAACTAGGCATAGTTTTAACTTTAGGCTTCGCGACTCGAAAATTTCAAACACCTATTAAACGATCAATGTAATTCGAAAAAGATTCGATCTCATTGATACTTTATCCAAACTCCATAATTTCGTTCACATATAAATGTTTGTTTGTAACTTATTCTGGTTAATTTGAAAGGTATTTCAGCACATACAATCGTCATTTGAATTTCAAAGCAATTTTTGTGTGGGAGAATTATGGATGGTTTTTACTTATTGCTATATTTATCGTTTGCAATGTTTGTTGGAAGTTTTTTGGCTGGATTAATACCTCTTGCATTCAACATGTCTGAGGTGCATTAACTTTACGAGAAACTTTCTTCTTACTGTTTTAAACTACGTGAAGTTAGATTCGACTGCAACATTTCTTTCATGTGCATTTGACATACATCGGAAAAATATCGCCATTTTCTAGCAAATTTTTTAAATACGAAAAAGTCGGGATTGTGACAATTTGTTATAAAACATTGAAAAAACGAATTATAGTTTAGGTTGCAAACAGCTTTTACTAGAACGAGTTTTCCAGGGACGAACACGCTTATTAAGCACATTTGGAGCAGGTTTATTGGTTGGAACAGCTTTATCTGTAATTATTCCGGAAGGCGTTAAAGCGCTGTACATCGTTCATACTGGTGCTTCATTGCTACGTTTTTTGTTTTTTTCCTTTCTCTTTCAGGGATTATTTTATTTTTTTGGAGAACAACTTTAAGAGTTATATATAATTTTAATATTTTAAATATAATCAGATTTAATGAAGCCAAGAGAATTACTGCCGAAATGATTGGACCCGAAGTTTTTACCAATAGGTAGATGAAGGCAGACTGTTTGAATGATAAGCACTGTAAGACTTTACCGAATGGTAAATAATGCACTGTATTTATCTGTAGTGAAGTCAAATTTAAAGACGTAGTTACATTTAGGAGCTGCATTAGTTATGTGATTGATAATTAGTTCTTCAGATGAAGTGATCTAGAAATATTAAAAAAAATCGCTTAATTGCTGCAATTTTTATTGTCGCTTTATATGACCAAATTTTTATTGCGTCGTCAAAGTAACTTAATATTCAAATGCGAATGATAGATTTTTTTCTTGATTCAGTTATGGTGAGAGCATGTAGAAAAAAAAAGTTCAGATGTTTTCGGACATATGCTATGAGAAAGAATGGGCTTTCGGAAAATAATTTCCGTGATTTTAGGAAACCATTTACCGGAAGCTGCGCAGAATGACAATATAAACCAAATTGTTCCACGTTATGTGTTGAACTCACTTAAACAGCCGACTGTATCAAAATTAGGGTACTTTTTTCGTTTTTCTCCACTAAGAGGTACGAACTTGTAAATAAAAGATTAATAAGAATGGACGAATGGAGCCAATACAGATCGGAGAAATTTACGAACAAAATTCTAGCCACTTTTATTTCTCTTTTGCGTCATTTTTGAAAAGTTTCTCCACTGTCGGACTGGTGAAATTCCCATAAGCATACTTGAATAGAATTGATAAATTCAGAGCAAACTTAGATTTTTGTTTCCAAAAATCTTTGATATAGGTTTTGTGAACCTTAAAATTTGTACAATGATTCAAATTAATGTTTTTTCATTTCTACTTTCAGTGAAAGCATAAATTATTTAACTGGTTTCGACAGAAGTGATATTAGGAAAGGGATGTCACAACAGGTGCAGCAAAGTTCTGTCATAGGCAAAAAAGGTATGCTTTGTACCAAAGTTAAAGCCCAAATATTTCAAGAAATAGTACTGAATTACTTGCCTGGCAAAATAACGGACATTGCTTAGTGCTGACTTTGTGAATGTACTACAGTCTATATCTTTATTCAAAAAAATTGATATGTGATAAGACAGGTTATTTCCTATACTAATTATATATATATATATATATTCGATTATGTCGTGGTACATGTGGCGGTGAATGGTCAGAAAATTCTGGTAGATTTGGTACTAATTTAGCTTCTACAGAGTGTCGTAATGACCTTTAAGAGATTTTTTTGCAAAGGTTGTCTAGTATTTTCAGAATCTTTTTATAGAGATCGATGAGCATGAGCATGTCGGCGCATCAATCAACTTCAGCGAAATAAATCAATCAATTGGGTACTCCTTGCTTATTGGCTTCTTGTTTATGTTTCTTATTGACCAAATTTCGAAATCTTTATCATCTAAAGGTTGATCCTTGCACAATTTTTTGTTTTTAAATAATTTTTTTTAGTCAATGATTTACTTGACTGAGTATAATACGAAACTAAATTATTTCAGCTAAATTGGTTTTTACCATTTGTTGGCTTTGTATTTCATTCTATTAAAATTCATTTTGTTTGGCTGAATCAAGGCAAGTATTTCTTTTAAGATATAGCAGCCTCCATAGTAATGGGACCTACATGAAATACGGCTACTTGCTCGACACTGTTAAAACAGGGCTAATTGTGGCAGTTTTTAAATACCTGCGATAGAATCTTTAGTTGACATCAAGGGTTTCTTCTACTTATATGATATTTCGGATGAAATGTTAACTTAGTTATGCTAACTGAGTGTATTGTTTAGCCAAGGTATTAAGTGACAATAATTCATGATTTGAAAATTTTCGTCCTTGATAATTATAATGGATATACACTAAATTTCAGGTAGCGATCGTACACAGTTTAAATTAACAGCAACAATTGGTTTGGTAGTGCATGCAGCAGGTTATCGTTTGCAAAAGCTTTTATCCTTTATATGTCTTGTTTATTTGTGAATTTGATTATGAGTAGTTACTACAGACGATTATTGAAGATGGAAGTGAAGTTGCATCTTAAATTCTAATTTTACCAAATTATGCTTGTTGAAATTGTAGTTTCTGTAAATGCGAATATTTTGAATGTTTTTTTTAAATGGAATTCAGTTTTAACTGATAGCATTTGCAGCTGATGGAGTCGCTTTTGGTAGCGCCTCTGCAACAAATCGCACTGGCGTGCAGTTTATCGTCTTCCTTGCCATAATGCTTCATAAGGTTGATTTCGTCATTCTGCCAGTTGCCAAAATTATTCGCTGAATTTAAGCTTTAACGTATGAATTATTTAGCTATTTTGATCATATTGTTGCCGGTGCCGTAAAGGCAATTTCATACGTCAAATATTGATCCACTTTCGTGCTTAACTTAATAACTTACTGCTTTTATATTCCATCTTTTTCCAGCTCATTTATTTAAATCGTTTCATACCAGCAAGTTGGTATATGCAACTTATTTCGGGGCTACCTTATTATACACTCAGCTTCTGATTTTCACTTCCGGACAGGTCCTCTAAATTCAAGATCTGAATCTTAATCTGCTTAACCCATAATGGTTTTCCTTCCCTACTGCTTTAACGCGATGATTTTTAACTTCAATATTTTCAATGTTATGTGCATTAAGTTCATTATCCTTTCCTTTGCATGTCTGCAAAATACTTCAGCTCTTATATTTCAAATTTCAAAGTATTAAATACATTGAAGGCTCCTGCCGCGTTTGGTTTGGTCAGTTTTCTTTTGGTGGAAGGTATCGAGCGATTCAGAATACGTCGTCATTTAATCATCTTCTCAATCGCAGCTCCAGCAGCTGCATTGGTCACATATTATCTGATTGTTACTGTGAGTTTTTAAAACTTTTTCATTCGAAAGTAACAGGCAATAGTCTGTGTTTTTTATTTCTGTTTACAAATTTTAGGTTGAAAACGATAAATTCTCAACAGATTCAGCGACTGGAACACTTATGTTATTTTCGGCTGGAACATTTCTTTACGTCGCAACCGTTCATATACTTCCTGAGTTGGTAGGTCCGCCAAACATAAAACTAGTCCAGAAAAAGGGAAATGATGAGATATTTTCATTACTGAATGAATTTGTGATCTTCTTTATATGTAAGCTCTTCATACATCATTATCTGTGTGTACAAAAATAACGCGAAAGAATTTTTTCAGATGAGTTCCAGTGTCAAAGATTACCAGTTAGCGAACAATATTATAGAAGGTAGTAATCGGGGATGCAGTGAATTAAAGATTATCGAGTTAATTTCAGTTGTTGTCGGCGCAATTAGCCCATCATTCTTAGTCAGTAGCCATTCTCATTCTCACTAGTTATTGTATTATAATATGTATCGGGATTCTCGAATAATCGAAATTCCAATGACGTACTATGCTTTGAAAGTTGAATAATGTCTTGCCTTCAGTGAATGTATGAATTAATATAAATAGTGTCGAAAGTAATATATTAAAATTGATATAAATTTGTTGTCGTTTGAAGGTGTGCAATAAAATACACTTCCTTATATATATTTGGTATATGCTATAAAATAGCAAACAGTCGTAATTACTTGATCATTGTGAATTAGACGGTTTGTGAATTAAGTATAATGTGAAAGTATGTTGTGAATTAAGTAGATCGTTTAGTACCGGATGAAATATGGATTTCCTGTTTAGTAAAATATGGAATATAACTGACCGATAAATTTAGTGGATTTGGTTACCAATCAAATAAAATGGTCAACTTACTCTGGCAAATGGAATATATGCACTGAATGTTCGGGTTGTAATATAAATTCCCGGAGTAGTAAAGTATGGCGTGTGTGAGTGGGAAATACATTTTAATAACACATCTCCTGGAAATTGTTCAAGTTTTAAGAATTGTCAAATTCTTAGAAAGAACGATATGATTTTTTTTTAATAAGCTTAAAATCTTCAGGAAAATTCGGCTTCCCTTAAAATTTGGAAGTTTAAGAATTTTAATCCTCTTCTCCTTTCGTTTCAGGGTTGATGAAAATGTCTTCACCTTCTCCCGCATTGAAAATTCTTTATGGCAGTGAAACGGGTAATGCTCAGGATGTTGCGGAAACATTATGGAATGATGCACGATATCGCAATATCCCCGCTGAAGTGTATAGTTTTTCAGATTATGCAGTGCAGGTCTGAAAATTTATATCTTAACAAAATGTGTGAAAATTAGTTATTTAGTCGTGAAAAATAGCGTCTTTTGATATTAGATATGTAATAGTACTTTTTATATCATTACATCGGGTTCATCGAATGTCAGGCAGATCTATTTAAAGCGGCAATTTTCATTTCCATTTTATCCACTAGTGCTGAAGATATTTTCATTTTATTTTGCATGTTTTGTGCTATTTTCATATGAAATACTAAACGTTTCTTTGTTTTTCGATTTTCAGAACTTGAATAATGAGCATTGCGTGGTATTCGTAATTTCAACTAGTGGGCAAGGTCAAATGCCAGCTAGTATGTGTTGTAATTGGAGAATTTTGTGTTGTAAAACGTTGCCTAAAAATTTATTACAAGATGTAAGTTCGTGTTACATTTTGTCGAAAAAAATTTTGTTTTGCAGTTTTATTTTTATTTTATTTACTACATGTTCTATGATTACTGGAGAGTATTCTTCGCTGTTTTTTTAGGCCTTTTCTATTTTAAAAAACTCTTACACTATTTAAAATATTTGACCAGATTATTTTAAGTATACAGTTATTATTTCTGCTCATTTAATGAAAAAGTTTTTCTTATTATTGCTACTATACTTTTACATTTAATAATCCAACCAGATCTCTGATTTAAAAATTAGTCCAACAGAAGCTTCGATTTTACAGCATACCTCCTCGGCATACATCGGCAATTTCAGGTTCACTTAGCTGTGTTTGGGCTTGGTGACTCAACATATCAAAAATACAACTTTGCAGCGAAGAAGCTGTACCGAAGGTAGATATTTATGAAATACATTGCGACGATGTATATTAACTCATTTTCCTACTTATGCAAACTGCTTACAATATATCTTTGTCTTACATTACTTCTGCAATTGTCCTATGTTATCTGAATTGGGATATTGCAGGTTGAGCCAGTTAGGCCCATCATTTCTAATGGAATTAACTCTAGCCGACGATCAGCACGAATTAGGTATCGAAGGGACGTACGAGCTTTTTCGGGATGAATTATTTCAGCAAATGTGGAAAGTAGATTTATATCCGGTAACATATGGACGAAACGTTTTGTGATATCAAGCAGTTTCAATTTCTTAAAAACTTAAAAACTAAAAGATTTAATGGTTTTCTCATGGATGAAATTAATTTAAAATTTTAAAAACGCAGATTAATTTATAAAGTAAATCGCTGAAAAATTTAACCACTTAGTTTTATAGGGCATGATTCTGAATCCTGATGATAGCAAATGTTTGCTGCCTCGTTATGAAGTCAGTTACGAAGAGAATTTTTTTCCAGTTCAGAATGGTAGCAAAGGAAATTATTTCATAGAAACAACAGTCATAAACAATAAACGATTAACAGCGGAAACTCATTTCCAGGTATTAAACATATAACTAAATTCGACATAACAAATATATATTGAGCTAAAAAATATGTGTAAAGCTTTCATTTATGTGTCACAAGTAATTATTTAAAAAATAATTACTTCTTTCACCATTTACTTAATTGTTTGAACTAATGTTATAATAATTTCCGGATACACGACTGATCACAATAGCCATGAATGTGGAAGAACTGCGGTAACAACTTTATCATCACATGGTTTTAAATTTTCAAAAATTTCACTGTTTTTGAGATTTTGCCTTAACATTTGTGAAATTATTTAAAATGGGAATATAAGTATTTCTATTCACTTGCAGTTATTCCCCTGGGGATGTGATAATGGTACATCCGAACAATTTGTGCGAAACCCTCAATACAGCTTATAAAGCACTAGACATTGATGATGATCTGTTAGATCGGCCTATTACGTTGCGCTCGCGTGAAACTTGGATCCCATTGCCTCCTTCTTATCTGTACAAAGGTAAAACATTTTTATAGTTTCCTACAAAGCATGGGAAATAGATTTTGAAATATTTTTCGAATGTTTTTTATAAAACCAAATCATACTAATATAATCATTCGTATGATTGCTCTTCCTTATTATTTTCTTGCTCTGTCAGACGTAATTTCTAATTTTGAAAGAAAAGTTATCTCAAATTTAAGGCACATTATCATTGCGGAAATGTTTCGAATGTTATTTTGATCTGCAAATGGTTCCACGACGATCATTTTTTCGAACGCTTGGAAAGTTATCAACAATAAACGATGAGAAAGAACGACTTTATGAGCTAGCGAAACATATTGTAAATTATAAACTTTATTATAAATTTAGTATTTTATCTTTATAATTTTGTTCATCCGTTATTGTTCAGGACGATTACATGGATTATTGTTGGAGGCCGAGAAGAACAATTGCGGAAACATTGCGAGATTTTCATGCAACAGCTCGAAGTATACCCGTGGAAATGCTTTTCGAAGTTTTTCCTCCTATTCGCCCACGGGCATTCAGTATTGCCTCATGTCCTTTGACACATGCGGCTATACAGTTGCTTGTTGCTAAAGTTTGAGTTATCCCTACATAAATAAACGACTATGTTATTTCTTGATTATTTCCCGCAGATTTAGTTAATCTCTCAGATTTAGGAAAAATTCCATATTAATAATATTCCTCAGAGAATTTTGCATCCTATGAAAAGCGATTTTTAGGTTGAGTATAGATCAAGACGAATGGCCACCACACGATTAGGCTTATGTAGTAATTATTTAAGTCGATTACAAGAGGGTGACGTCGTTCTGGTAAAAATTCGTCCAGGAACATTCAGGTATTTTTACTCTGCCATCGTTCATTTAATAGGAAACAAGAATTTCGAAATTCAAGGACTTCAAAATTTAAAACTTTCTTGAGAATTTGACAATACAATACTATCTGAAATTTACAGTTATATCAAAATTGAATGAGCTTAATGATTTTTGTCTGTATTTTGCAGGTGGCCTACCAAAAGCAGCACATTAATTTTGGTTGGACCTGGTACTGGTGTTGCACCATTTCGATCAATTTTAGCGTATCGTAAAAAGTATATGTTGATTATTACTTTTTCACGTTTGTTTTCCACTGTAGACATTGTGGAAAATCAAAATTAAGATTTGTTGAGCTTTGATTAGTAGTTATCCATTAGTTTCAGTGACAGAAATTCACTTGCTTAATATCTGGAAAAGGTCAATTCAGACCTTATTATAGATTATATGTCTTAGCCAAGATCTTTCAAGATTGGTCATCTATTTAAAATTATATCTTAATGCGAATAAACCAGAGTGTGAAGTTTTAAATTGAATGCGTTAAAATTAGGTACGAGTCAACAGATTGATGTTTGATAACTTTATATTTGCTAGTTCTGTATTGATGTAGTTTTCTGCGAAGTGCTCTGCACTTATCCAGAAGGAAAATGATTTCCGATGGGTTTTTTTGTAATTTCGAAATTTTCACTTTAATTTTTTGATATTATTTTAAGGCAGTTATGCAATGAAAAAGAAAATTCGATATTATTCTTTGGATGTCGAGGATCCCAGAAAGACTTTTATTTTTCTGAAGAATGGCATACATTGACAGCAGCTCGAATCATAACAGCATTTAGCCGAGATCAGGAAAATAAGGTACAAAGTCTGATATTTATCTCCTTTTTCTATAATACTTTGGCAGTTAATTCTTAATTTGGTCGTTTGACAAATAATTTCGCTCAAAAGTGTTTTTAAATTCGTATTTGTTCCGAGATATGTATCAATAAGTTGCAAGTATTTAATTTTTCCCACTTAAAATTTTAGTAGAAATTGTTTCACGTTATCTTTTTTAATCTGCTCTTTTATTCATACACTAGGGAACAGAAGGTGCAGAATTTGATGCTCTAACTCAATTGATGCCGAAACCAATTCATTATTAATTTTAATGACTTTTAAAATTCTAAGTATCAGTACCATTTATTTTTCATATGTCACACGCTAAATGAATACAGTAAAATAGTTTCGATAGGACTATATCTCACGGGAAATTATGTTAGCAATCGAAATACATGATTTTTACAGATTTACGTGCAAAACAAGATTGAAGAGTATGGTGATGAAATGTGGAACCTTTTGAAAAATGATAATGGTAAATTATTTGTATGTAATTGAACAAAATATTTGAATTGTATTTACATTCTTAAAAACGAAAAAATAGGGTTTAGATTATCCGTATCGATATACTTCTTCTCTACAAGGCCTTTAAAAGTTGTGGGAGTCGTTATGGAATAAGAAAGGATAACTTTCGTCAGTTGCTGATGGTTGCTTAATTTAAATTAATTTTAATAATCTTCCAGGCTATATTTTTATAGCGGGAAGGACTGGTGACATGCCGCGTGAAGTAACAGCAATCATAGAGAAAATTGTGGATGCAAATGGTGAAAACGGTAAACAGTTCATACAAATGCTTGAAACAAAAGGTAGATTACAATATGAAACATGGAACTGACGATGTGCGTGAATTGTCATTGTGTTCTGTACACAGATTTTAGAAAGAATTTAACAAGAAGGAATTCTGTTTTATCTTTTAAATTATTATTTCTTATCAGATTTGATGCGGTTTTATTTTTGTTTGAGGTGTTATAACGCGCTAGCTCTATTAAAAAAATTGCTCCTTTATGAGAATTTAACCACTCTCAAGTACCTGTTATTATTATTTAGGACCACTCTAACATGAGGATGAGGTATAGCTGTATATAATTTATCAAAGCTTTAAAGCTTTTTGCTTGACGTTTATCAGGAAGTTTTTTTTGTTCTCGCTTTTTGTAAACCTTGTTTAATATGTGCTACAGTTATCAATATTTGTAGTAGATACCCAAATATAATCCTCTGCATTCTTTTCTTTAAGCTGAAAAAGAAATCTTGGAAAAGAGTGACGGTTGGGTTGAACAGAGAAATTTAGTTATCTTTTTTTTCAGCTGGAGGGGTTTGATTTCTGTAAATGAAATTGATAGTACACTCAACGATTGTTGATTTTATGATTTTATTGATCTCTCACGATTTAATTACTTCCAATGTAATAAATATATTTCCTCAACAATGTGTTAGCTCTGAAATGAAGAAATAAGATCGAAGAACTATCGCAAATACCTGGCAATATTGAACATTGGTGTGTGTTGTTTTCAGGATTTTGCGAACTAAATATTGATTTCTTACTTGCATATCACAAGGCTCATATTTCATGAATATATTTTTGCCTGCCAAGAAATAAAATCGCTGTTTAACTTCTTCGTCTCAAAGTTTTGAAACTTTTTTTAGGATCTTAATGTTCATATCATTATATCCAAGTTTCGTAACTTACAATATTTGATTAGTTTTGACTGTAATTCTAGAATCGATGAAGTTTTCTTGTCCAAATAATTTTCAAATTACTGCAGTTGTTACCAGAAGTTTGAATTTTTGTACTTAATTATTTATCCAAAGTTCCCTTTTTTTTAAAAAGTACTCGTCCTTTAACATTTGAAAACCTGGACAAATATAAACTTTTGAATTAAATTACAAGCCGTTATCAGTGTCTAAGTCAGCACATTTTACTTCAGTAAATGAGAAATCATGAAATAATGAAAGGTAATAATAGGGAAAAAGAAGTGAAAAGGAGTAGATCATATTAGTGTTGATATCGCTTTAGCGGTATCAACAATTAAACTTTTATTAAATAAGAATGATTTCCCATAATCATTTGTTTTATTTGTTTGATAATCATATTGCTCATTTGTCCGTAATCATTAATCGTGGCGTATAAGTTAACATAGTTCAAGAATCATGAAAGTCGTCGTCGAAGATAGACATGCCTAAAGAATCATGAAAGTACAGTTGTACATGTATCATAACGATACAAATGGAAGATATCAGACGACATTATGATTATTGCCTTTCAATCCACAGATAACAGTAGTAAGTATGAGAGACGATGGCAATCTTTTTTGAACCAAAATGCCGTACACTTTAGATGCATCTATTTTGTCTTCTACAGTGTATATGAGTGGGAATTTTTTCACTCCGATCTTTACGTCATAATTCTATCCCTTACGTAAGAATTTATTTCATATAATACCTTAATTCTTATTATTCTTGAAAAATTTGACTATATATCTTCACCAAAATGACAAATTGTTATTAATTTCGATCATAATTGATAACAGAATTATTTGTTATGAATTACATCATTCATTATTTCTGTGTTCCTCAAATGAGTAAAATGTCGTAAGAGCAGCAACAGAAGAGGCAACTGAGAGAAAGAATTAAAATAAGGAAAATCGTAGCGTAGATAAGTGCAAAAAAGAATAAATGAAATGAAATAAGATAAATGGTTGAAGTATGTTACTAAGTAATTCATAACAGATCGTTTAAAAACAAATAATCCTTACTTAGCCTAATCTCATCTCAATTACTTCATACATCAAATATCGATCACATTGTGATATCATCATAGCCATAGCGATATTATTATTATAAGCAATGCTATGCTGCTAGCGAAGACAAACATCGAAGTTAGGAAGCAGTCCGTGTCCGTATGTCTTCGCGTATGTTCACCTACCTGTATTGTATTCTGCAAATGTATAAGTATGTGTGTGTCAGGTTGGTGATGATGTCTTCTTTGACAATATTACAATTATGAGAGAGTTTATAGTGGTTGAAGAAGTGTTTACGATTACATTACGTACGTGTCTTGTATTATCTTTTCAATGATATCTTACTTTTCCACTTGTTTCGTATTTCACTGAGTTCATTGACTATAGGATATCATTCAGTTTTTGTCAGAATGATAAACTGATAACGATGAAGATGATTGTGCTACTAATAGAACTACAATAGTACTGAAAATGAGATAGGAATGAGGAAGGGACCTTGGAATTTAAAAGTGCTGACACACTTGAATTATATAAAAATTGAGAACTAATACACGACTTTATTTCTTTTCTTTGAACTCTCTTCTCTTTCTCTTCGTCTCTCTCTCTCTACCTTCATTTCATTTTCCTTTTTTTCTACCTGGCAACATATTCATCGTTATTTCATCATTCCTATTTAACACTATTGTTTAACTTCTCCTTTAAAAATGAGTAGGACTTTTGATTATTTGCTGTCAGCGATAATGATAATAATCATAGCGATAACAGTAATAGGCACTGTGGTAATTTATAATAGCAATAATAATAATAGTGGTAACAGTAGTGATAATATGATAATGATAATGTATAATAGGCGACGAAGGTATTGATCATTTGGTGATAAAGGTATAGCAGAAATATAAATTATGTTATCAATGATTGATTGACTGCGGCGAAGAATAATTCCTTATCCATAAAAAAGCGTTCATTGGTATTGATCGAGCTGTTGTTGCAAACGAATATTACTGAATTTACAATTTTTTTTTGCATTCACTTTAATGGTTGATAACATCTTGATAACGCTTATCGCTGTATGATTGACAAATCATTCATAAAACGCTCGGATACTGATATGAAATTAAGATATCAAAATTCTCTGATATGAAATTGATATGAAAATTTTCTGTTTTGCTATTAGATGTACTGTCTTACATTATCAGCACTTCCATTAAGATTTTTCATTCTTTGCAATATTATACTGCAAAGATTAAATTCAGTTGAACTGGAAAGGCAATCATTAGGTATGAGTCATTTGTTCATAAATTTTAAATGTGAACATTATTATAATTGTCCAAATTACTCTCATTCTTCTAACACTTTTAAATCTAATTTAACAATGATAAAACCATATGATAAACGTGAATAGCAGTTAAATCTCACCACTAATTTAAACCATAATTTTGAATTGATGAAAATAGAAATTATCAATAATCGATAAAGTTAGAGCTTTTTTTTTGCTTCTCAAGAAATTCTTTTAGTTTTATAAAAGTATTTCAAGGAAATGTAGTAGGATGCTTTCAGAAATGATAACTTTATTACGATGAATGATAATAAACCATGCAACTCTAATTATTAATATCATTGATGAAGTTAAATTTACTAAAGTGAACGTAACATATCAACTAATTAATTGATAATAACGAACCGCTTCCAGCAATCGATAATCTGTACGTTCAGTGTATACTAACTGTCAAACAGCAACAGCAGCAGCATTTTCTCGAAATTTTTACGAAATGTACTTACCGTCTTTTCACTTTCTCTTTCCTAACCTTACAAATTTCTTCCTCAAACTTAAACAAAATTAAATTTATTTTATGAATTCAAATTTCAATTAATGAATAATCGTTTAAGTCAAATTTGAATTGTTCGATCGAATTCATTTTTCATTTCTTTTTGTTTTCGAGATTTTTTAAATTCGTAAAAGAGATAAATAGGTTCATTCTTTTAAATTAATTCAAAGTAATTACTAATATTTGCTTTTCCACTCTTTCCTTCCTTCTTTTCTTCCTTTATATCTCTTCTGTCTAACATTTTATTTCGCACCATAAAATTTTATCGCAGTATTTTGCTTCTTCAAAATTTATGTTTTTTTTTGACAGTTAACGATTATTCATTCATACCTTTAATTTCAGTCATTTCACGGTTGAACAATACTTAAATGTCCGTGAAAGATTTTAGAAATAATTTTTGTGTCAAAAAATTTGTAAAAAAAACTCCCATCAAACTTATTTAATCTTTACACTCTCTTACAATCATTCATTTCCAAGAGGTTTTAACAGTCTATCATACATCACTCTAACTTGATTCATATCGATTATCCACTTTTCAGCAAACCGCCTCTCTCTCTCTCTCTCTCTGTTTCTCTCCTTCTCTCTTGACCCGGCATATTCTCGATGACTAAATTGTTTTTATATTATTTTATCCCTTAAAAATTCCATCTCTTTCTTCCTATCTTTTTTTTCGTTTGTGCTATTATTCGAACAGCTGTTCAGTTTTATTTTTAATTTTTTAATTTTAAACCAAATTGCAAAGGTTCAAAACTGTACAGATGTAGTTTACAAAGTGTTAAATTTTTATTTCTACTTTAGCTTATCTTTTTATAATCTATTCATACTAGTAGAATAAGCTTCGCTCGAGCAAAACAAAGATAGTACTGATAAAGATCAAACATCTGTCATGTCGATTATTCTATTAATTTTATTTCATTCCACTTCTTTTGTCTAATCGAATTTAATTTACTGCAATACTACAAAGAAAATTGAAAATACAACAGTAATACTTATATTAATAGTCATTACCACATTTTTAAAAAGTTGTATAATTTGTAATTTATATGATTCGCCAAAGATTATCCTGAGGGTAATTTTGAATGAAGGCAATTGATATTGTTGGAATGGAAGAATGATGCACGTATATTGTATTATCCTGAATTTATAACGTCCGTTTCAATGAATATAATTTTTTTCTTTCCGTTTCTAAAATAACGATTTCATTTCACTTTTTACTAAGCCCTTTTATGACTGATATCTTTCTTATTAGCAGCATGTTGTCCTTAAAGTGAAATATTTGCAAGAATAGTTCGAAAATATTGTTATAAAGTTCTGTTTTACTGCAAAATCCATCAAAAAAAGATCTAATTTTAGACTGGATGTTTTGCAATGGAAAAACATGCTTTTTTCCGTAATTAATAAATTATTTTACAATAATTTGTGATAATTTAATTATGTTAATTATGATGTGAAGAAAAGGATGTCTGTTATACATGTATAGATAGATAGATAGATAGTAATAAAATTTCATTATTAGACTGCAAAGTGCATTGAACCGATATGAAAGTTGAAATTTTTCGAAATTCAAATGAAATGAGTGAAAGATAAGGGCGCGAGGTGTGGAGGGGGGGGGCGGCAAAAGAAAAGGGAGAAGTTGATTGAGGTGGTGAAGAATTGCAAAAGTGTAAATTGATTTGAAGAGACAATTTAAATTTCAATTCGCATTTTGTTACTTTATTTTCTTCCTACTTTTAACCTACGTTTCTCTTCTTTGCTGAATTTTTTGTTTTTTTTTTAAAAAAATGCAGCAAAAAATGATTAGTTTGTGATTTTTACTTCGGGAAAATTGTCAACTTATAAGGTTTTTTTTTAATTTAAGCACCGTTTTTATCACTTGATTTTTTTGTTAATACTCAGCACGTATAATTTTGATTCTAAAAATACACCTATTTTTGTAGAATTCTTGATGTCTTACTTTTTTTGGAAAATTTTTGAACTATTTATTTGAGATTATTTTTCTTTTTTTAAGCAATAATTTAGCCATAGCTTTTTTAGAGCGTTAAGATTTCAAAAAAGTTTGAAGATTTTCGACTTAGCGTCATTTAAAAGTTACGGTACTGGCAAAGTGTATTCGGTCTCTTCCGTTTGATTTACATTTTTTTTCCTTTGCAAACAATCTTTTTTGTATATTTTCAACGAATGAGTTTACATTCAAGTGGGTATGAGAAGTGAAAATTTAATTCAAAATATTTCGTTTCGTATTGTTTGACAAAAATGTTACTGTGCTTATAACTAACTGTATTTCTTTCTAAAAGTATGTGTATGATAGAGATGCGAGAGATTTAGATTACACTTACTTTGTGTGTTGTGGGTAATTTCAATTTTTCCTTCATCGTATGTTTAACCTAATAAGTTATATCGATTTTGGATTATTTCAGTTAGTCACTTATTTACTCAAAATTGTTAAATTTAATTCTTATCTCTTTCTTCCCTCACTTTTCTTTCATTTTCTCTTGAAACAGTTAATGTATGGAAAGTGTTTGTTTTTGCGAAAGGTTTCTTCATATGGTAAATTTTATCTTTCAAAGAATTTTTTGCAGCGGCAGATTTTCAATCAATTTTATCGAAATAATCTTTTAAAAATACAAAAATCTTTCACTGATAAAGCAAAAGATAGGAAAAGTACTGAGGGAAAAAAGAAGGGGGAAAGAAAAATAGGAGCGATTGTTATCTTAACTGTCCATTTCTCTCCCTTTTTTACTGCTTTTTTTTTGAATAATTTGCATATTTTTGAATTCCAATCAAACGATTCCTGTTTCCCTAGGTTCATTGCCATGTTATATATTTTGCTTCCCCATCGATCGTATAATTTAATTTTTCTTTCCTCTGTTTTCTTCTTTATTTAATTATTTCAGTGCTATTGTCATCATATTCAACTGCTAATGATAATGATATTATTATTGTTATTAATTGGAACAATAATTGATACGTTTATTGAGACGGAAAAACTTTTATTTAATCAAACAAATTTGATGTGAAAAACATTATCTTATCGTTCCAAAGAGAAAGCGGAATGGTGGAGTATTTGGGTGGGGCGAGATTTAAATTCAAACTGTAATTTAAATCATATTAAAAGGACATTTCTAAAAGAGAATAAATAAGGCGGAAGAAGAGGAGTCAAGAAAAACGAAGAGGGGAAAAGAGAAAAGATTGCCAGTTTTTCTGTTTGAAGAGATTTATCTGTGGAGCAATGTCTGCTTTACCAATATATATATATATATATATATATATATATATATATGTATTTGTACTTGATAATTAATATCATTCAATGATTGCATAGTTGCTGTGATAATTTCAATTAATTATTTCGAATAGGATCAGTATTGATCGATTTTCGAAATAATCTCGGCTTATGTTTTAGGGCGGAAGGCTGGTGGAATTAGAAAGACTGAAAAAGCTATAAAGTAATGACAAGTAACATAACTGTAACCACAACAGCAGTAATACCTTCTGAACGCCGTTCCAAAAGACCCTCAACCCGACCTGCACTCCAAATTTATCGTCCTCCTGGTAAAGTTCTTTTAATATTTTATTTAATTTTTTGTTTTTTATCACCTTTAAGAGAAATGTATTTGTGGAAATGAAAAATTCTCTCTTTGAATATTTTGAAAATATCAAACGTTACATTGTTTTGTATGTGGAAGTGGAGTAATCAAATTTTTAATTTTTGGGATTTTAAATGTTGAAATTGCAGCTGTAGCATATATGTTATAGATGAGAGTAATCTGTGGAAATTTCCTGAAGATTCATTTACAGTCCCTGAAATCTAAATTTATCTGTAAATTTTATTAAACAGCAATAATTTCGGTGTCATCTTTCAAATTCTATCTTCTCAATTCATATAAACGAATGACATTTGGCTATTGATAGGTATATCTCGATCACAAACAAATGAAAAACGTGAAATTCATTACTTCGCATTTCTTAAATTTCGAATTGATTTTAAAATTCGATATGATGCTTAGTGAGAAAATGATGGAAATTAATTTTAGCAATTCCAAATGAATTAATTAAAGTACGAAATTTCCTCACTTTTGTTTTTCATTTAAATAATTATCTTTTGTTTTCTAATTTTCGAAACAAAAAAATTGAAATTTCTTCTTTTCCACTTTTTCGCCCTGTATTTTTATGTGGAATGATTGTTTTACACAGCACTGACACCAACTGACATACCAAAAGTTAAAATTGCAAATACACACATATATATATATATATATATATATATATATATGTGT
>JABVXW010000550.1:0-27400 GCA_013365375.1 Litomosoides brasiliensis | reverse complement strand
TCACACACACACACACACACACACACACACACACACACACACACACACACGCATACACACATACATACATACATAATACGTCTATTATCTAAGTGGTTTTAGATATCAGTAAATTTACATTATGGTGCTGATATCATTTGCAGCTGTTCTATTTTTTTTTTAAAAAAACGGTAACTAATTTTTCAATTATTGAAAAATCTATTCATTCTCAATGATCCGAAAAAGAAATTTTTTTTTTCTTTTTTTGAATGCAAAAGCAAATATTCAACAACACTTGCAAATATTCCGCTTTTTTTTTAATCAGACGGCAATTGATAAATTTTCATGAAATTTGCTCTTTTATTGCTTTTTGTGCTAAATTTTCATTATGAGATAAGACCTTTAAAACATTCATATCAGCGAGAGAAAGTTAAATTAAAAATTAAATTTAAACTTTTATTAGTTATATTAAATGAAAGTGTAGGTTAATGTAACTAAGTTGGTATTTGTGCGAAACTTGTGTGAGTTCTTTTCTTCCTTCAATTCATTTCAAAATACTTTTTCGAATCATTCCACTAAGTAAAAATATGTGTGTCTGTATGAGATGAGTGATTGATGAATTTCAAAATGAACCGAATTTTTAATCTTTAAATTCAGTCTGAAAAGTGGTAAGTATGAAAATTAACTGAAAATATCAATCTATTAATTAAGAAATTTCAAATTAATTATATATGCTCAATGAATGCTCAAAGTAATTTATGTGAAAAATCTGAATGAATTATTGAAATGAATTGAAAATGTAAAATTTAAAAGAAAAGAGAATTTTAATACATTTATTTTTAATCTAAAAAAAAAATTGAAATTTCAAATGTTTGCCTCCTATTGACGATAAGAAAAAGTAACGCATATTTGAAATATGAAATGATTTTACTTTCAAACAAACAAATATGAAATGATTTACTCCAAAAAAAAAATCGAAACAACAAAAAACACATATTTGAAATACGAAATGATTTACAAACCTTAGAGAAGAAGAGTTGCATCGCTACAGGATTCCAGTAATTCATTTCCAAATTATAATTCCACGTATAATTATATGGTGCGTAGAACACTTGTGCAACTGGTCCATACCATACTTCAAATTCCGGATAATTGAAATCGGAATAACTCTGCTCTCGATTTCCCATCATACTCTCTGGCTTAATGATAGCAAATGAAGAGTGTTAGCTGTTTTTCTTTTCTCTCTCCTATTATCACTTACTATTATTGATAATAGCATCTTACAATGAATGAGAAGCGAAACTGTTAGAATTCAAAATCTATCAGAGGAGAAAAAGAAAAAAAGAAAGAATGAAATCATTTTAAAAGAAAAAAAACAATGCATTAAAATATTCAAAAAAGAATTGATAAAAGATTAATTAAATTAATCAATTAATTGGCTTATTATACACAATGTAATAATATAATTAATTAATTAATTAATTAATAGTTTCGTTAAATTAATCAAAATATTGTTTAGGATTGCTCTTTTTCCCTCATTTTTTTCTGTGGAAGTCAATTTGAAATTTCAAATTGCAATAATTTCAAAATATATCAATAATTAAGTGACGTTCAAAGGAATAGTAAATTCGCATGGATGTAATTAAATGAAGACGTTGAAATTAGTTTGGATAAACAAAATGACTGACCCCTACGCTTAATCACACGACGACGCTAACTGTATCGTCTGTTTCATGTCCATTTCCCAGACATACATAGACATACACACACATACACATACACACACACACACATATATATATATGCCACGCATATATGTCCACACATATATATATATATACACACACACACGTACATGCACACACATACATACATACACACACACACACACATACACATGTACATGCACACACATACTTACATACACATACACACACACACACACATCAACATATATGTGCAGTTTTCAAATTAACTTTTTATTTCAGAGAAAAAGCGTTAATGAATGAATGCGTGGGTGGATGGATTAAAGAATGAATGAATAACTGGAAAAAGTCCCAAAAATTCAGTGCTATACCAATTTTAGGAATATAAAGGAATGAGTGAATTGGGTGAATGAAAGAAATGAAACAGAAGAAGATGGCCATATATGAACGACTACTTCTCAAATTGCTTTTTTATCTAAAATTGAATATTTTAATAAAAAAAGAAAAGTAAGAAATCCTCCTTTTCAGCTATCAACAAATTTGAGCAAATCTTCCACATTTACTAATGTCAACGCATCAATTCAATCACTGAAGAAGGACAAAATGAGGAAAAGAGAAAAATTTTTTCAAAAAAAAAAAATTATTACGTAAAATTTTATTAAAATTTATAACTATCATCATCATCATCAAATACTTGTTATTACTATCTTTGTCATTATCAATGATAATTAATCGTTATCACTGTAGCTAACTGATTAATCATTTGAGTATTAGCTAATTTACGCAAAATTTTATTAAAATTTATAACTATCATCATCATCAAATACTTGTTATTACTATCTTTGTCATTATCAATCATAATTAATCGTTATCACTGTAGCTAACTGATTAATCATTTGAGTATTAGCTAATTATCATTTGAAATTAACGAATAAACAAGCAATAAATAATGATATGAAATGATTATGATATTTTTGAACACTAATATTAGTTAAATGAAAATTATTAATATTACGTCACGTTTAGAGTAGCAACAGACTAAAATTTCGCAAAATTTCCTACGCTAGAAATTACGGTAAAGTCGGCTTCCCTTCTTTCTTCATTCATTTTATTTGTCTAATCTCTCTTATCACTCTCTGTTTAAAATATGAATAATTCATTGATAATAAAATCAGGAATGATAAAGCTGCCTCGAAACAATTTATCAATTTGGCCATCCGATATTTTCAGGTTAGTTAGTTAATAAAAAGAGAGAATGGGAAAAGCGATGTAGGTGTATTATCAATTGCTTTTGCACTCATTTCATTAATCATTTAATAAATTTCAGTGAAATTCAATTTCAATATTTTTCTCTCAAAATTCAAAGTTTTTATATTACAGCTGTAAACAGCAAAATTTCTTTGACCTTTTTGCAAAGGAATTATTTGCAAATATTATTTATATAATTATTAAAAATACGAAATGATAAAAACAATATTGTAAATAATTTTTTTTTCGAAGAATGTTTTTTGGTACTTGAAGATTTGATGAGTTAAAAATGAAATAAAATATAATTTTCTAAAAATTCAATTGTGAAATTTCAATTTCAATTTTTGAATTTTCTTAAAAGAATGAGTGTATTATTGAAATATTGGATATGAATGCTAAGCTTCACTTTACCTAGTTATGTATTTCGTTTGAGTAGCTTACCACTCACGTAATATGAAAAGTAAGCAGTTACTCTCACGTGTTAACAAAAGAAATAAAAAAAAAGTGCAAATCATATAAGTTAAATTAAAAACAGATAAAACAACTGTAATAAACGTGCAGTAAAGCGTGTAACGTGAAATTTTGAAGATAATTTTGCTGGAATATAATAGGATAGTAAATTACGTCTGTAACACGTATTGTCATAAATAGAAATTGATAATTTCCATTACGGATATTTCAGTTCATAAAATAATTATTGCTTATTGTACGAGCATTAAATGCTTATTGTAGTAGTAACTGTTATTGCATACAATGATTAAAGGGAACAGAAAAGGAGAAAAAAATAAAATTGATAGACAAAAAAAAAGTTGAATCAATAAAATCTTCAACCTTAAAAGAGCCTCTCTATCTTTTAATCATTCCTCTCTTCCTCCTCGTTTCATCCTCTTTCACCTCTATCTCTCTCTCTCTCTCTCATCCTTTTCTTTCTATTTCCTAAAAAAAAAATAACTATAGAGGGATGGATAAGTAGTAAGAAATCCTATGAAGGCTTATTTGTTAAATTTATGTCGTTTTTTTTTCCCAACACCTATTCAATTTTTTTTTCAAATAGATGGTGCTCATACACACACATACACACATACACACACACATACACACACACACACATACACACACACACACACACATACACACACACACACACACATATGCATTTGACATTTTGTGAAATCCATTTGCGGATTATTTTTCTCTCTCTACTGTTTTCATTCCCTTTCTCTTCTAACATCCAGCAAGCAAGTAATCTGTCAACACTTCTTCCTCCCTCTCTCTCCCTCTCTCTCTCTCTCTCTCTCTCTCTCTCTCTCTCTCTCTCTCTCTCTCTCTCTCTCTGTCCTCCTCATCCGTTATTCTCATCATCACCTTCGCTACTACAGCACCGGAAATTTTTTTTTTTTTGCAAATTACATTTGTACATTTAAATTTACTAATGTAATTTGCAAAAAAAAAACAGTTAAAATTTATGTAATGTAATTTTTCAATGAAACAATAATAGTCAGAATGTGAAATAAATTGAAATTGAAGAAAGCATTGTGATAGAAATTGTAATTTTGATGAAAATTTTATCAAATATGAATGATAAGGAAGTGATGTGAGCAAAAAATTTCCATAATAATAAAATAAATAACTAAAAAATAATATAAATAAAAATAAATAATAAGAAAATAACTAATGTAAATAATAAGAAAAAAAAATTTATAATTAATAAAAATAATAAGTAAAAAAAAATAAAACTAATAATAACAATAAGAAATATCCGTTGTAATAGGAACAAAATCTTGCCTTCCTGTTTGGAACGGAACAATCATTCCTCCCTTCCTGATTAATCTTTCCGGTTAATCTTTCCGGTGTTAAAGCATGTAATGATTGTTGAATTCTAAAATGAATTAATTTATGCATGAAATTTGCTGAAGAAGAAAAATTGCTTTTCTTTTTTTTTTGCTTTTTGCGTGATAGTAGTAGCTAGCAATGTGCTAATTAATGTGTTTGCTTGTTCATTAAGCCTAAAATTTAAATATCTTTTAAGCTTAAAGAATTTAAAGAGAAGAAATGATTTTCAGGAAGGATGAAAAAGCGAATAATTTAGCTAAATTTCAAATCTTTTTTTCTTTTCCTCCTCTCCTATCTTTGTAAAATAAATTAATTTTTGGCAGAAAATTTTAGTTGTAGAAATAATTTACAATGCTACTGGTAATCTGATGATAGTGATTTTGCTATGATAGTGATTAAAATAACGATAATACTGATAGCAATAATAGCGATAGAGAAAAAAAACAATACTAAAAGTGAAGTCAAAAAAAGATTAATTGATAGATTGATTTGATAGGTGTACTTTTGCCTCTTTTACTTTGTGCATTAAATTAGTTAATAGAAAGAAAAAAGAAAGTCATAAAAAATTTTCCTGTAAAATTCTAATTTTTCATTTATAAATTTTAAGTTGCAAAAATAAATTTTTTACAAATTAAGAATAAAATTAATTTTTTGTTCCGCAAGTACAAAATAATCAAAGTGATATTTGTAGTAGCATAGGTGAATATTAGGAAATGAAACAACTTAAAATCCTAATTAAGATTTTATTGATAAGAAGTTGAAAGGCTCACCTGGGGAATAGATCACAGTTCCACAGAATGCTAACTGTGCAAAAAGAAAAATGAACAACTGATAATTAAGTGATAAAAAGATGATAAGGACAGAACATCGTAAAGAAAAGCCGACCTTTTTTTAAATCATTCCAAAATCAAAAAAAAAACATAAAAGTATAACTTAAGTAAAGCAAACAATTTGAATCTTAAAATTTCTTTAAAAAAAAAACAAAAACGAATGGAAACGATTCAATGAATGATTGGTGTTTCATTAAAATGTTAAAAATCTTAAAATTTCTAATAAAAATAAAAAAAATCGAATGCTTTTTTTTTGATTTAAACAAAAACGAACAATTAAATTATTTCAATTAAATATGTTCGCATTAAAATTAAATTGAAAATTACTTTCAAAAAAACAAAAACGAATGAAAACAATTCAAAGAGGAAGAATTTTGTAATATAAAATGAATGGTTGGTGCTTCATTAAAATGTTAAAATAATAATAATAAGAGTGGGAAGATGGTAAAACACAGGGAGCAAGTGGTATGTGCTAATTTGAA
Source organism: Litomosoides brasiliensis (assembly GCA_013365375.1). Lineage (NCBI taxonomy): Eukaryota > Metazoa > Nematoda > Chromadorea > Rhabditida > Onchocercidae > Litomosoides > Litomosoides brasiliensis. Next base: position 21,322 of record JABVXW010000550.1, on the reverse strand, counting down.
TTTCCTTTTCTTAAAATAAAATAAAACAGGTGGAGAGAAAGAGGGGGCGAGAGAGAGAGAGAGAGAGTGGAAAAAAGAGAAAGGTGCTCTGTGAAAAGTTAAAATTGACTCATCGATTGAGCATTTTCAAATAAAAATAGCTCAAATTGAAAAATTAACATTTGTAAATAAATGATAATTTATGATAATAAGGTGTAAATGATTTTTGATATCAGTAAAATACTGTCAACCACTGCAATTACAACATTCTATACGTATTTTACACGCAAACACGTCATTCATAGTGTGAAAGATTGCAGAGAAATTGTTGGATTTAATTAATTTTGCTAGTTATTCATGTGAAACTTTTTTTATTGACAATTTTATTTCAACAAAATGATGTAAAATAAATTTTGAAAATTATTTAATTAACTAAAATTGTAAAAGTGAGAGTATTATTTTTACAGTTTAAAGTTTGTAGTATTAGGCAAAAATTTGTCAAATTTCAATTAAACATTAGTAATTTCGTTGCAACATAGGTAAGCTTTTGTGCAATATAGCAAATAAATTAGTTATGCGACAGAGAGAGGGCGAGGAGAGGGAGAGAGAGAGAGGGAGAGAGGAAAAGGGAAAGAAAGTAAATGCAATCCCAGAAGAAAGTATTTTTTTTTTACAAAGTGATAACAAAGTGAAATAATCTCGTCAGAAAGAATGAATGCATTTTGATTTAATCATAAAAATTTGTTGAAATAAATTTAAATCAATGAAATTTATTAATTTATGAAATATATCTATCATCTCTTCCTTCTCTTCTCATTCACTCTGATTATGGAAAATTGTAATGAAAAAGCGCAAATTCTCTATGAAATTAGTATAATTATTCAAATAAAAGGATTAAAATTAGTAGGTGAGAGATTACAGAGGAAACAAACATCTAAATAAATCAGTTTTATGATTTCAATTAATTTTTATTTAATAATTCATTACTTTATTCCTTATCAATTCCATTTCCAATTTATCAAAATTGAACGAAAATGAAGAGCAATCAATAATGCTATAGTTATTAAAGTATATTTTCCAGTTCATATGAATGTGTGAAATGAATTAAAATGATTTAATATAATAAATGAGCGAATCAGATTATGCAACAATGCATTTAGTATTTTCCAATATCATTGAAAGTACTCTTTTGAAGAATTGGAATATATTTATCGCCGATTGATCTAAATGTGTGAATCAGCCGGTTTTCTAGTTTTTGGAAACAGTTAAAAAATGAAGAAAAATTACAAATTTTAATCAATGAATGATTTTCAATGAAATTGTAAAAATTGATATTTCAATTTTTAACTTCAGTGTTATATTAACGTAATGGGATGAAAAAGTGAAATCGAATCAAATAGTCTTAGTATTACAGCAAAATAATTGTCTAATTAAATTTATTTAATTTAACTTCTAAATTTTCCTTATTATTTATTTGATGATTTTTTTTTTGTATATTTTGGTTTTAATAATTATGTATAATCTTAATTATTATGTATTTGATTATCTTTTCACTTTCTATCATTTTTTGCAACAAAACATTCAGGTACTTTCACAGCTATCAGGTAATGATCATTGATTGTATAACTGGCAAAGTGCAATTCTCGAACAAACAAAACTTTAAAAGTGGTAAAAACAAAATAAATAAGAAGTAAAATAATTAGAGTGATAGGAAACAAAAAAAATTTTTTAAAAAAAGCAAAAAATAAAAAACAATATTTTTTGAACATTTTTAGTTTTTGTTTGGGAGTGGGAGGAGAAGCGGCAAATTGTTAAACATTTTCAATTTCCACTTTTAATTGCATATGTAGTGGATGTGCCATTTGTGGTGATTGCTAGTAAATTTCATGAATAAAAAATTTAATTGAAAAGACCAAAAAAAAAAGTGCAAAAAAAGTTTGATCTTTCATTTGTTATTTCTCAGAACACGCATTAGACGTAACGTAAATAGAATATTGATGTTTACAATTACAGATTAAATGATTTGTGTGTGTTGTTGCATTTCAATCTTTTCAAATTTTCAATCTTTTATGATTTTTCTTTTCTTTCAACCTTTTCAATCTTTTTTCAATCTTTTTCAATCTCTTATTTTCAATCTCATTTCAATCTTTTACTTTTCAACAATAGCAGCATATTTACTTTGAAATTTTAACGATTAACATCTTAATTTCACTTATGTTTTTCTCATTGGAATGAAAAATAGAAAGAAAAGTGTTGATGATTAATGTAACTATCATTCGTTAATTTATTTAGTTAGTTTATTGATAAGCTGTCCAATTTGAATTGAAATTGATATACGATGCTTTTAATTTAATTAAAATTTCTGGAAATGTGTCGTGCTGTTTTTTTGTTCGCTTGCTGAAATAGACGGAAAGAAAGCAATGAATTTCCGGAGCAAGTAACGGAGTAAACAGATAGTCATCATCACTGTACCATAGTCATCGCAAACATAAACAAAGATCTATCTGAGACCTGAAATTGCAATTGGGATTTAAATTTTCATTAGTTTCTTCTAGCGTGAAACTGAGATTGTGATGGTTGTTGAAATTTTTAGATTTGCCTTGAGTTAGTATATGGTGGTACTTCTGTATTTTAGGTCGAGTAGTTCTTCCGTATGTGTTTTAGGTGAAACGGTTTTTCAAATGAGAGAAGAAAGAAGGCAATTTGGTACACGTTATTTGAACGACGAGTCGGAAGTATTTAAATACAATGCATGGGATGATGTGGAATGGAAGTTTGAACAAGAAGAAGAAGCACGTAATCAGATAGCTAATCAAAAAAAATCACCCGCTGCATCGGAGGAAGTTGAATATTTGCTCCAAAACTCTGCCGAACAGTGGGACACATTTTACCGGACACATAAAAACAAGTTTTTTATGGATCGCAATTGGTTATTAAACGAGTTTCCAGAATTGAATGCTGAATGTCGAGTAAGTTAATATTTCATATTTATTGCTTGCTACACAGTTTGTTGTACTGCTGTGGTTTAAGTAAGCTCACTTATGGTTTAACCAGTCAGTGTCATAGTGAGGGAATACGTTGAGAAACGTAAAAATAGAGGATGACATAGATATTTGAACCGATTTTATTAGACTAGGATTTGATGTTAAAATGCGAATAACACATACTTATAAAAAAACAGTTTCGTATTGCTAGCCGTATTTTTTAATATATAAAGGAGTATAAGTTCATAGTGGTGTTAACTCATAAAGTTTTCCTGCTGCTGGAGAAGTGAGGGAGCAGCTAAGAGTCTTACTCTTACTTTTCAAGTTTTAGCCTTCACATATTCCGTAGAGTGTACTTGGATATTGTTCCAGAAGTCTGATGATCCACTTCGTGTTCTGGACGTTGGGTGTGGCGTTGGCAATGCTACTATACCACTATTGCATGCACTTGAAGGGTCTAAGAAAGTATTTATTTATGCGTGTGATTATTCAGCGCAAGCTGTAGATATTCTGAAGCAGTACGCTACAAAATGGTCCGATAGGTGTAAGCCGTTTGTATGGGATATTACAGGACAAATAACGGATGTCATACCTGTGGGATCTCTCGATATAGTTCTTTGTATTTATGTACTCTCAGCAATTTCACCAGAAAAGCAGCAGCAGGCAGTCAATAACTTAGCTAGGTGAGCTGGCACAGTAAAAAGTTTCCATTATTTTCAATCTTTTCACTGCATTAAGGGGGAAAAATGTTTATTCTCGGTTTATACAACACTTATTCCCGAAATTCAAAAAAATATTACCATATGTTAGAAATTTCTATCGATTTTCGCTCCTCACTATTAAAAAATAAACTCCCTTTTGACTAAGCTTATTTTTATAATGTTATAATAACCTTTATAAAGTTATTTATGGGGTAGGTAATCCTTTGTGGCAGCACCTGACATGATTTTCAGTTTAGTAATTTGAAGTGATTTTTCAGTTTACTGAAACCAGGCGGTATGTTATTGTTGAAAGATTATGCACAGTTTGATATGACGCAGTTGAGGTTCAAGAAGAATCGCTTTATAGATGAGAATTTTTATCGTCGCGGTGATGGAACTTTAGTTTATTTCTTCACTCAGGATGAACTGGATAGGTTATTTACTGAAGTTGGCTTGGAAAAAAAAATTAACGTTTTGGATCGGCGACTAATAGTAAATCGAGCTAAACGAATGAAAATGTACCGGATGTGGGTGCAGTGTAAATATGTGAAAAGTGTGTGAATTTCTGTGACGAATGATATATATATATATATATATTTCTTCAATTGCAAAGGCTTTTATAAAAGTTTGATAAGAAATAGTATTATAGCGTTAGTATTATTATAAACGGCGAGGAACTCATACTGATTTTCTTACATGAATTGTTGCGATGATAACTAATCGGAGAAAAGAATTTTCGTGCAGTCCAGTCGTAAATTTTTGTACTTTTTCTGCACTTTCCAACACGTTTTGCCCTTTTTTCTTTTCGAATAAAAGGGATCAAAATATACATATCATTTCCGCTTTGCAACACCATCCGTCAAAAAACCGGTGCGGTTGTTCGTCGAGCGACCCCCTTTACTAGCTCTTTTTAATGATGGATCAGTAAAGGCCTCAAACAGGAAGAAAGAGGAGGAACAATTAAGGGAGAAAGGGTACAACAATCAAGGGTTTAATGGAGTGAAGTAATGTCTGAAGTTTCAGAATCAATTTATCATTCTCTGTTTGTGCACTTTAGATGCATTATAAGGCATTTGTTTAACTTAAACTCTTATCCTGTTAAAGCCAAATATTCCAGTATGAATTCCAAACAATTCATAATGTAAGCAAAATGATTTAATAACAGTACATACATAACTTTCCAAAGTATTTACCATGTACATTAAGAATATTACCGGATAGTAGTTGTACAAGTTGAGACTTCTGGCCGAATTTGCAAAAAAGCATCGTAGTAATTTTATCCATTGTATCAATTTCTAGTGAAGCGTTAAAGTTCCTCTTTCTACTAAAGAATTTTTGGAAGCAAATTCATTGGTAAAGTTTTTACGGAAATTTAAACTCATATGTCATATATATGTGTATATAGATGTCCAGAGAAGTTCCGAACAAAAAATTAGGTGATGAAATTGAGAAATACGATGACGCAGAAGTGAAATAACGGGATCGACAATCAGCAATATTAGAGAATGAAATGGACAATCATTGGCTCAGATAATAGCCATTGCGAGTGATATCGATGGAGCATTCCATGTTGGTAACCGTAAACGTAGACAGCGTTCTTGTTTGTCTTCCGATAAACTAGTTTTGTTTAATTGTTGTAACCTTTCAGTAAATATATCCTATTGTAGGATGACAAAATCCTTTGCTGTTCCTTTTCATCATAACACATTCATTGCGGACAATGTTTGGTTTCAACGATATGAGCAGAAAGGATTGAATGTTGTAGAAAAGTGAATCCTAACAAACTTTACTACATGAATCAATTTGCTGGAGATTAATGGCGACGATATGTGAATATAAAAGCAAATCAACCATTCACAAAAACTGCACCTTTTAGCGATCAGGATGAGATTCGAACTCACGCGGGGAAACCCCAATGGATTAGCAGTCCATCGCCTTAACCACTCGGCCACCTGATCGGCATATGATAATTGAAATAAAATTTTGGAATTGAACTGAACAATCATTGGTAACACTTATGTTACTTGATTTTATCAGCAAAACGTGCACGCAAGTAAATTATGCTTTGCTTACGTAATGCTACCGAACATCTCGGGTCTTTTTATCACAACGTCGTAATCGATAATTTCGTACAACATCCGTTTTGTTGTTCAATAAGCTTTACGATTCTAAACGCCAACCTCATTTATCTATTCCTTTCCTTTACTGACTTTTTGCTTCCACTTTTTAACTCTTATTGATTGCTTTGTTTTGTGCATTATTTGATTTCATTAAAACAAATATCACTTAGTTAAGAGATATTCATTTATTCTGATCACGTGATATGATGAAACATCATTATCATTACGTTATCATACATATATTGAATATACGTTGAAGCGATGAGCAATCTTGAACAAACAATCAGTCGATAATTAGCAGGATAAATCACTTTAGAGTTTATCTGATAGGTATGAAAACTTAAGTTTTATTTTACATATTCTTTTTTTTTGTTCAACATATAGTAACAGTATGACTCATTCATTGCCTATGCTAATATTGCAATGAAAAGCAAGTTCTAACTAAAAAAAACCTATGTAATATCTAATAAGTTACTGATAAATTGATAAATCAATTAGATACTTTCATTATTCATATATTCCACTGTAACATAATTAGTATTGAATTTTTAACACAAAGTTAATAATGAAATTTTTAGCACATCAAATAATGAAACTTTCATTTTGAAAGAATTTTGAACGTTGAAACTTACACAATCTTATTACTGCATAACTCGTCTTTAGGCATGCAATGTTGTAAATTTATAAAACTACTAAAAGTCAATTCATAATTAAGCACACACTGTAATAATTTGACATGTAAATTAACAGTATAAAGTGTGGCATAAAGTTTGCTTTTGAAAAAAAAAAGTGAATCTAACCGATCGGAGTAAAAAGCCGTAAAAGTATCGAAACACAAAAGTGCTAAAGGAGCTAGAAGAATGATTTTACCGAATGAAACGACAAAATATGCGGATGAGATTGTTAGTACCAAAAGAATTTTACATTAAAAAAAATATTTATATAATCAAAAATGTCGTAGTATTTGTTATGAATTAAGAATTTCCCGACCGGCTGGTGCAACGAAAGATATGAATGGTAAATTAAGTGTTTCTCGGTTATCCGAATAGTTTTGTGTTGCAAAGGTTGTCGTTGTTGTTGATAATTATTTTGTCAATGGAATGATAGAACTTATCGGATAAATATCGAAATTGTCAAAAACTCGAAATAAGGTCAACAGAAATTAGAGAGATCTGTGAGTCATTCGTTACTTTATTAGCAAGAGGATTAGTTTACAACTGTCTAGCCTTTTGTTAGGTTCATTCCCGATATCATACAATAACAATTAACCTCTTTGTAAGTTAATTATCATTAACATAACCGTACTTTTGATATATTAGTTTGTTATATGCATTTTCGTTTTTGTTTTAAGATGTCGCTTTAACCTCAATCTTCATTAATTGTAAACTCTTCTTAACCTCTTAATTATTTGTAATTAAACTCTAAGATTATGAATAAGTACGCCACTGCTACACTTACACCTATATACATCCTTTGACCTTTGACCGAAAGGAGAACAAAAAAGAGTGATAGCAGCGTAACGGTAATAGCAGAAGCTAACAATCAACGACAGTCGATAGCTAACGGTCAGTAAGCTGATAGTCAATTTCAACTCTCGATCACCTTCCCAATCCACTTCACACTTACTTCCTAAATTACGTCAAAATCCTAAATTGTAACTTGATCACAAAGATAACGATGTACGATAAGGATTTTATAAAGATTACAAGCAGCATTCCAATACTGCATATAATCTAAATTAATTCAGATAGTACTTACCCACTACTGTAAACGATATCTCTTTTTTAATAAACTAATTATTTATATTAATCTTTGGTTACATAAAAATTCGGATATCCAAAAAGAAATTCTCCAAATTCACAACACCAATTAGTTTAGAATGTATGCGATATTATAATACTGCTTGTTGTACAACAGTGTGCAATGATGAATGTTGCATAAAGTAGTAGTAATTAAATGGAAAAATGAATGACTGGAAAACGAAAGTGATAGGTAATAATTGCCTACATCAACTGGATGATCGGTGTCTGTGATTGTTAACTTTTAAAAAAGTTTTAAAAAAAAACTAAATTTATATATGTGTGCATGTGTGTGTATGTATATATGCATGTGTATGTGTGTGTGTGTGTGTGTGTGTGTGTGTGTGTGTGTGTGTGTGTGTGTGTGTGTGTGTGCATGGCTTAATAAATGGTGCAGACTATACTAGAGTTAGACTATTAGTAGAATTAAATGTAGGAATGATTTTGCATGAAATGATGAATTTGAGGATCACTGAAACAAACGACGCATATATAATAGATAATAGGCGGCAAATCAACAAAGGTCATTTCATGTGCGGTAAATGCAATTATGCTAACAGTAAATGAAGAAGCTTAGAAAACGATTAATTAATTAATTACCTTTTAGGATTGATCACATAGCAAAATACTGTAAACAATTTCTCTGTTAATTAAGTGCCAAATTTTTTTAATGTATGTCTGCTGTAATCTCTGTGTTAAACTTCATTTCAGGTTTCCCAACATTCAATATTAATGAAATGTATAGTATAGAAGAAATCTTTTCTTTTTTATGTCTCAATTATTTTCAATTAAATTAACCTCATAATTTTATTATCATACAGTAAATGATTAACATTCATTTCAATTCTTTCTAATCAGTTAGATCTTTGCTGAGAGTTAACCGTCCAACGATTGATCCTTCGTCAATTGTCACTTTCACGTGCGAAAGGTCTAATTGTCGCTTTCACGTGTAAAAGGTCTAATTGTCGCTTTCACGTGTAAAAGGTCTAATTGTCACTTTCACGTGCAAAAGGTCTAATTGTCGCTTTCACGTGTAAAAGGTCTAATTGTCGCTTTCACGTGTAAAAGGTCTAATTGTCGCTTTCACGTGTAAAAGGTCTAATTGTCACTTTCACGTGCAAAAGGTCTAATTGTCACTTTCACGTGCGAAAGGTCTAATTGTCACTTTCACGTGCGAAAGGTCTAATTGTCGCTTTCACGTGTAAAAGGTCTAATTGTCACTTTTACGTGCAAAAGGTCTAATTGTCACTTTCACGTGTAAAACGTCTAATTGTTTATTTACTGTAAACATTGTTCGTTGTGCACCGTCTAAACTCTTTCAGTGTTATATTTACTATCCTCAAATTAAACAGTCTTACTTTCTGCAAAATTTCTAAATCATTTTAGTACTATCTTTCTTAATTATCAATCATTATTTTTTTATTAATTATTATTAATTATTGTTTTTACAATATACCAAGAAAATTACGTAATAAAAAACTAGCATTCATCGAATAAATTACTACGTAATTTTCGACTAATATCACACAACGCTATCAAATAATCAAGAATTTTCACGACAAAGAAAAAAAATGTTTCACGTAAAACGTTATTTATAAAAGATAGGAAAAAACACTGCTGAAGAAGACTGTGAACTGAACGGATGAGTTATTCAAATTAGGGAAAAAGTTTAAAAAAATAACAAGCAGTTGAATTGAAGTCAAATCAATCTAGCAGAGAGTGAAAATATTCAAATTAAATTTTTAATTAATAGTTTCAACAAGGCAATAGAAAAATGTAAACGATAGAAAATTGAGAAAAAAAAAATTTCACTCTGAGAAATGCTATTTTCAAAAGTATTATTTCTCAATGAGCAATATCATTTATAATTACAATTAATCAACGATCATTTGAAGTAATAAAAAAAAATTAAAAAGTTGCATATTATTAGAGATGGAATTATTTGTATTGGCTTACATTTTTGGTGGAAATTTTTACAATTAAATTTATTTTAATTACGAGTTAGTGCTGATAATAAAAAGAAAGTTGAAATGCTAAGTTAAGGTATTTTAATTTTTTGTTTTTTAAAGACGACACGTCTCATTTTTAATTTTGAATTTTTTCTTGCAATCAGAGCACTTTCGAACAATCTTACAATTTTTAATTCCAATCAATTTAATTTTATTAATTTAATGGTTTGAAAAGTTAGAAATGAATTTCATTGTTATATGATGTTAAGTAATAGCCTGTTTTTTTTTGAAAAAAAATTTATGGATTAAGACGAAGATAGAGAGAGAGAGAGGAGGAGGAGGAGAGAGAGAAGGAATTTATGGTATTGCTCGAACTCAGATCTATTAGGAAACAATCCCATTTTAAAATTGATAGATATAATTAATAGAAGAAGACCTGATAGATAGTAAATAATATGTTGAAAAAAGGTAGACATAGGTAATATGTACAAATGATTATTTAATTATATATGAATACATTTTGCATGAAATTTTGCACATTTTAATCTATCTCAAATAGATCTAAATTAAACTTAGAGAAGAATATTTCGAAATGAAATATGAGCGAAGCATGCAACCTGTGATAGATAGAAATTAATTTCAAAATTTACAACACTAATTTTTTACGCTAAAATTATTTAATTTGATTTGCATCAATAACAATTTATACAAAGAAAAGGAAATTTTAAAAAGCTCAAAAGCTATAAAACTATGAAGTTTATCCATTGACTTCAATTTAATTAGAGGCACCTAAATTGCGATTATTTGTCGTAGGAAATTCTTAACTTCTCACTTTTACACTCAAATAAATTAAACTCCTAGAGTTTGGATTTTGTAAAATTTTAAATTTTTACTTCTGAATATTCTGATATCGTTTCCTTTTCCCTTTTTTTAAAATCGCAAAATTAACAAAAAAAATTTCTTTTTTGTCATACAAACGAATATTTTATGATCGAAACTTCTTACTGGAATAAGTGATAAAAGTGATCAAAAGTATGAGAGTAGATGATAATAGTGCACTGAACAGGATGATAAGTAAAATATTATGTGAAGTGATACAAAAGGTACCATTGAGTTGATTATGTAATGGTATTGATTGATCGATTATCGATTGTAATCGATTTCTAACAGATAAATCTGTATCCTAAAATAAGATATCATACGTGTACGGAAAATGCATTTTTTATGGTAACAAAATTACGTGTACGTGTACGGAAAATGCATTTTTTATGGTAACAAAATTACGTGTACGTGTACGGAAAATGCATTTTTTTATGGTAACAAAATTTTTTAAATTATCAAAACAAAAAACAAAACTATCAAAAATTATCAGAAATTTATCAAAAATTTTTTAAATTATCAAACCTCTTCACTGATATCAATTGTGCTAAGAACAGCATTAACATCTATTGTATTGTCATAATTAATTGATCGTTTCTTGAGCAATCGTATAGCATCCGGTGGAATTGCAGAAGCTTGTGGTGATGGCGCAGAAGCCGATTTTACCGAACCAAATCCTTGTGGTTCTGGACATTGTGGTCGTGCGCAATCAGTACCAAAATCTTTAACTGATAGAGTAATCTGACATTGAAAGTGCGCCTCCGGTCGATCAGCAAATTTATAAACGTGAGCTTCTTGACCGGCTGTTAAATCTGTAAAATTATTACATTTATCATTTTGTTAAAATGATTACAATATTATTTCATTTATCAACACAATTTCATTTATCAATAATTTCATTTATCATTTATCAATACAATTTCATTTGCCAATAATTCTTTACCTGTAGGATATTCCAAATTGTTGAGTAAGTATTTATCCAATGCACAACCTTCTTCATTTAACAGTTGTACCGTATCACCTTTTCCATCATCTACAGTACAAGAATGTACAACTGCACAGTATACATCGGTAATTTCCGTTTCACAAATCCATTTATGATACACAGCTTCACCAATCATTGCATGCCTAACAGGTTCACCTTCTGGTCCACCTTTCAGAATCTTTAAAATATAATTAAGATTAAGTAATTAAGATTAAGTAATTTAAAAATTAAGATTAAGTAATTTAAGTAATTAAGTAATTTAATAAAAATTAAGTAATTTTTTAATTAAGATTAAGTAATTTAAATAAATATTTCTTTTCTAGAAACTTAAAATTACATTAACAATTTTTTTTTGCAAAAGTTATATTTTGTCAAAATTTCAAACCTCATATCGACAAGCAGGTGTGGTTACTATCTGTGTCTGTAGTGCTGTCGTAATTTCGCCTACTTCATGCGTTTCAGTGAAATTCTTTTCAGCTTCCATGTAGAAGCATTTTATATGATATGCTCGATCTACCTTAGTGATAAATTTTGGATGAAATGTTATAACAACTACAGTTGAGACAAAGACTCCTTTAGGATTTAACGATCGTGATCGTTCAATATTACATGAATCAACCGCTAGTTCAATTCCAGCTACCTGAAAATACAATTTAATCTAATTGGCAGTGTTGGTTGATAAGTTCGTATTAATAATGAAACACTATCTGATAGATCGAAATAGTACCACCACCAAATCATTTGGTACTAGTGAAGGTCTAATATTTAAATTCAAATTTTTAAAAACTTTTGGGAAAAAAAGAGAAATATTAATAAAACAAAATAAAATATAGCAATATTAGCAACAATTTATTTCTGTCACAGAAGTTGAAAAAATTATAAAATATTTAACTATCAGCAATTAATTAATTATAAATTGTGATAGGATAAGTATTACCTTATCATTATCCTACTATCCCCTTATCATTGTTTCATATAGTAAAACAAACATAAAAAGTAAGATGCTGACAACTTCGTGCTTAAGTAAGTATTAAGAGCTAAAAACTATTAAGTAAGAAAAATTAAGTAAGAAAATTAAGTAAAAAAAAATTAAGTAAAAAAAACTATTAAGTAAGAAAAATAATTATAATGATAATGTAATGGTAAAAGTATTCATGACAGTGATAAAAACAATCTTAAATGATTGCATTCAACATGACAATAATGATAACCTTAATAGTTCTGATAACAATTGTGGTGATAATAATAACGACGTTAATACAATGACACCGTTTATCCTTTCTTCTATTCTATTGTTTAAAATTTAAATTCAAAAAAAAACCCTAACTCTATGCAGTACTGTAGAAATATATTGAGGAGAAAAAAAAAGGTTTTTAAATAAGTAACAAATTAAATAAATTAAATTTGGATAAAATTTTTTCTGACAGTAACAAGTAGATAATGAACAGAATAAATTAATTAATACAAAATTATCAATTAATAAATTATAAATAAAGTGGAGTTCTTTTTTTTTGAAGTTATATGATTTTTTAGGTTATAAAAAAAATTCTATCAAAATTTAAAGAATCAACAAAAGAAAAAAAAAATGCGCTAAACCTGTCGTCCGGTAGCACCTGTACGACATTCGTCGTGATCGAACAGGCCCTTTACATATACATTTCCTTCAAATTTATTCCTTGTATTGAAATTAACTGTTATCGTCTTAGCGCCACATTCTATTTCAGGATCACCCTCAACACCGTTATCAATAGGAATAGCTAATATGTAATTTAAGTGAACAATGATAAACAGGAAGAATAATGATGGCATATAAATAATTATTACTAATGACATTATCAGCAATAATTAGTGATGATAATTATCGATATCAGTAGAAAAAATAACAGTGATAAGAATATTGCAGATGCCAGCAATAGGCGAGTGATATCAAATGCATATATAGTGACCTATTATGCTTTAAAATTTTTTATAAAGTACTAAAAACAAAAATAATAGTAGTAGCAGTAATAATAACAATAGTAGTAGTAGTAGTAGCAGTAGTAGTAGTAGTAGTAGTAGTAGTAGTTAGTAGTAGTTACTACTAGTAGTAGTAGTAATAGCAGTAGTAGAGGTAGTAGTGGTAGTAGTAGTAGTAGTAGTAGTGGTAGTAGTAGTAGTAGTAATAATAATAATAATAATAAATAATAACAATGACAACGGTGATAATATGTGTGAGCTTTTGCAAAATGCAGTATATCAGATTAAACAGATAAGAAATAATGATCGCGTGCGGGTATTTTTATATAAGCGTTTTGAACGTACACAATTTTGGGTGTACCTCTTTTCAATAGATCATAGCTATGGAAACAGAGGTCATTGTTGTCTTGTTTTTCAAAAGAACGAGAGAGGATAGAATGAATGAAAGTTTTGGTGTCATCATTTCTTTGCAACACCTTGAAAAGATTAGAGTTTCAAGTGATAAAACAGTGACAAAAAGGGATAAGGAAGAAAGAGAATTGAAGAAAGAGAGTTGTTGAACTGGATATTATTAAAATTAGGATTCTATATCTATCAACTTTTGATGAAAGGAAATTGGAAACAACTACTACAAGTTGTTGTCGTCCCAAACAATAATGGATAGAAAAATCTATGATTGTATTTGCAGCGGATAAATTCACTAAAACTTATTAATGTAATTTACGACTTTTAACAAAACACTTTTACATAATTTTTAATTTAAATTAATTCAAAAAAAAAATTAAATAAAATAAAAAAGATGTCAGCGAAAAAAATGCATGCTTATTTAGCAAGAATTTGATTTAAATTTTGTTGGATTTTGAATTTAAATTTGTTTCAATTCATCTCAATCACTAAAATATCATCATATTGTGTGTCACCTTCTCTTTTTGAATTTTTCAATCAGCCAATTGCACTTTTGTCCACTTTATTTTAGATGTTGTATAAATTGAAAATATGCAAAAATTAAAATTCGAAAGTTTTTTCTTTTCCTTTAATTAAACTTTGTTTGAAATTCCTTTGTTAGATGAGATAAGCGAAAGCTTTCAACCATCTTTTGTGTGATAGTAAAACTGTTATTGCATAACTTACTGGAATGACTTAATAACCTGTCATTTCTAATGTCACTGTTATTTTAATATTATCTCTTCTAACAGAAAGAAAAAAACTGTAAATTTCAATCATTTTTAAAATAAAAATTAAAATCAGGTGGCGGAACTTTTTTTTTTTAATTTTAGAAATTGAAATTCAAATAGTATGCAAAATTATTTGTTTATTTATTTTATTACTGAAGGATAAATTAATTTGCAATATTATTCTGTGCTATTCTTTCTTTTTTAGATTTTCAGAAAAATTAAATCTAAGCAATTTTTTTGAAATAATAGTTTGAAATGCTTGCACAATGATTGTCTAATGCATTCTCATTGATTTAACTAATTTTTCAATTTCTCATTTCATCTCCCTGATTGTAAATTGCAATTTACAACTCTTATAGGCAAATCTTTTAATTGAAATTTTGATAGACAAATAAATAGCTGAGGCAAAAACACTTATGAGAATGATTTTTAATTTAAAATGAACAAAATTTACATTTATATATTTAATACAAAAAAAAAATTATCATTTTCTTCCTTTGCTTTGCTTTAATTCAAATCATTTCCACTTTATTCGTTCACCACTGATTCATCAAGTGTTATAATTCCTTTTTTTTTCAATTTAATCACAATTATCATTATCATAACAATTATCATTTTATCATTGCATTGAGCTATTGATGTGATAATTTACTACATAAATGATTTTTTTCTTTTTTATTTTTTTTTAAAAACAATTTTTAATTTTAATGATTAATCTTTGTGAAAAAATAGGAATTAGACAGAGAGAGAGAGACTGCAAACAAATAGAAAGAGAGGAGGAATGTTTCGAATAAATTTAGCGGCGATAATATCAACTAATAAATAATTCATATTACTTGAAATATTACATCATTATATATTCCAATGTATTATCAAAAAAAAATTCCAAAAATAATTTAGCACTCTCTCTTTCTCTCTCTCTCTCTCTCTGTCTGTCTATTTTTTTTCATTTCAAACTTACAATGATAAATTAGTGATGCATGCAAAATTAGTTAACTTATTTTGAATTTTTGAAATTTTAACAAAATTGTAATAAAACAATTGCATTACAAAATTTACATTGTATATTTAATACAAAAAAAAAGTTATCATTTTTTTCTTTTGCTTTGCTTTAATTCAAATCATTTTCACTTTATTCATTTACAATTTTAGGTGAAACCATTTTGGTGTTTGTTTTAAAAAAAAAAATTTTTTTAAATTTAACATAATAACTATGATAAAACATACGGTGTGTGATAAAAGTGTGAGGAATAAGTAATTAAAATTAAAATGGTTTCACCTAAATTGTCATCAGTTACCTACCACAAAAGATTGATGACAAAATGACTGGAATAGTTGTAGTCATCAATGATTTCCTTTTCTCACCCCTTTCTCTCTCTCTCTCATTCGCACTCTCTCTCTCTCTCTTTGTAATTTATTTATAATCATTTTAGTTACATTTGCTTGAAAAGTGCACATTTTGAAAACGAAACTTTTCTTTTTCTTTTTTCCTTTTAATCAAAAATAATGAATTTGAAAAGATTTCTGTCTTGAATATTTCACTGTTTGATTCGGCACAACAACAAAATTTTTCGATTTTTTAAAAAAAAAATTTCCATAATTTTCATTTTCCTTTTTTTTTCTCCTTCTGTTACTCCTTTCTCTTTCTCTCTCTCTCTCTTTCTCGAAAGAAAGAAAGAAAGAAGATGTCACTCCAAAAATTAATGATAAAAATAAACAACGGAAGCTAATGAATTATTTTTGCGAAAAATGCACTTTTTTACTTTTTTTTTGATAAAAAAAATGAAAATTGATTGAAATTGATATATTTTATTGTAATTTTTGATAACATTAACAATAGAAAATGTTCAAAATTAAACTCAATATAAGATGTAATTTAAATTTTACAATTTGAAAAAGTTTACTTCGAAAATTTGCTTTAGCTTTTGTTAATGTAACGATCAGTTTAGCCAGTAATTAATTATCATAAAAATTTTTTTTTATTTTTACTTTTAATTAGCAGAATACAATCGATCATTTAACAGTGTATTTTTGTAACATTTTTTTTTCTGCTTCAATAAATGGCATTAAAAATTTCACACTAAAATCGCATTACTTTTTAAACTTTTCATTTTTTTATTAATTTCATTTAGGTATGTGAAATAGAAAAAAACAAAAAAAAATAAAAAAAACATCTTTTCTAATTGTCAATTTAAAAGGAAAATTATTTATTAATGAAAATGACAAAATACAAAATTTTAATGAAAAATAAAGTCTAATATTTTTGATTTTTTGATGAAAGAAAATATTTCAAAATATTAGCATAAATTCAAAAATATAAATTTAACTTATCATAAATAATTTACAATTATTAAACGGTTGATAAATAATTCAAAAAAAAAGAATTGTCATTTTTACAAAAAATTATTATTACATTTATTCTTTCTCATTTATTTTCTTTTTTGATTTAGGAACAAAACGAAATAAAAAATGAAAACTAATAGTTTTACCATAAATTTCAAATCATTCATCATAAAAGGAAATAATAACAAAAAAGTTGAAAAAAAAATAAAATTTAATTTTTTTTTTTAAAGAAAATAACCTATTCAATCTTTGAAAAGAAAATGTTAAGAACGAGAAAAATTTTACATTCGAAGACAGAGAGGAAGAGAGAGAGAGAGGAATGAAAAGAAGAAGAGGAAGAGAAAGAGAAAAGAGTGCAGTAAAACACACACACCCACGCACGTATAACATCTGTTGATGAAATTAAAAAAAATACAATTACTAATTGATGGAATAATTTAAATTCAAAAAAAAACATCGACTTTATTTTCATCAAACTTACAAATTATTGTTTTGTAAACAAAATAAAAAAATAAATTTTCACAATTAAAAAATGAAGAAAGAAAATGATAAAATAATGTGAACGATGAAATTTTTTGCAAATTTTCAGGAAAAAACTTTAATTCAAAAATTTAAAATTTTATCTTTCATTATTTTTCGTCTTTTTTTTGTTTTGCGTTTAATTTCTTTTTTTTTGTAACATAAAATGAATTAATAAATTAGATATTATGCGATAAGGCGCAAAAGAAAAAAATTTTTTGAAAATTAATATGAAACAAAGGAACGGGCAAGCTGATTGTTCGCTCTGTTGTTTTAGTTATTTTAAAATACCTGCTTAAAATAATATCTATTCGGAATATTTATCCATGAATTATTTACAAAAGTTATGTAAATGCAAAAATTTGTAAAATTAAATATACGTGCTGTTTTTGTGCAACACATTTAGCTTTTTTGAAAAAGAAAAAAGAAGCGGACGTGACGAAGTGACCAACAAAATTCATTCAGCAATTAAGTAATTAATGAAATTGCACAAAATAGACGATTGTTGATTTTGTTTGAACATTTTCACCTTTATCCAAAATTCAATGCAATATAATAAATTTCAATTGTGCGTGTGTGTGTGTGTGTGTGTGTGTGTGTGTGTGTGTGTGTGTGTGTGTGTGTGTGTGTGGTGTGTGTGTGTGTGTGTGTGACTACGTGTGTGGGCGGATGAAATAAGTAAAATTCAATTGACCACATCGATTGTGGAAACATGCAAGATTGTTGGATATATGTGATTTGTATGCAACCAATATCCGATTTTTTTTTTAGAAATCTTCCAAATATTACACTTCATTTAAAGAGAGAGAGATATTAACATTTCCAATACTTAATCCAAATTTAAATCAAAATATTTCTTATGCGTGAAAAGACATATTAGGAATTATGATATATTAGGAATTAAAATACGAAATAAGTGACGTGCAAAAATTATATAAAAATTAAAAATTTTTTTATTTAGTAAAATTTAATTAGTTCTAAAATAATACAAGTAAACACAACACAAAAAATGTTATAAAGAATGTGAATTGATTTGTGATAAGCAATTAAATTAATTATTCATATTAAAGTTAACAGATGATGCTAAATTTACACTGTTTAATTATTAAATTTTATTTCCAAAACTTTATTATCACTGATGAAGTTTAACAAGCATTGCTCAAACACCGTAAAATACGACACGTAAACGACGATAATGTCGACAACCATTTTGACGACGATAACGTCAACAACCATAAATTATCTGAAAATTTTTATATTTCAAATTAATTTTATAGAAAAAAAACCATTTAAAATTTTCAACTTTACGAAAAATTCTTTTTTTTTATTAACAATAGAAAAGAAAAAAACCATAAGAAGTATGAATTTGAAAGTATTTTTAATTATGCTTTGTTTTCTTCGCGTACAATGAATTCCTCTCTCTCTCTCTCCCTCTCTCTCTCTCTCTCTGTCTATCTCTATCTCTTTTTCATATCATAACTTTCTAGAAAATATCTCAGTTTTTTAAAATAAAATTATCACTTAATACATTTATTAAATAAAAATTTTGATAAAAAAAATTAAAATAATTATAACTAAAAAGGTATTATTGATCATTTGAACGAAATATTACAAAAAATTATTTTGCAATAAATGTGGAAAACAATAGGAGGCGTTGAGCATTTTTTTTTTGTAATTATATTAAAGTATGATATGATATGATAAAATTATCATTTAATACATCGAGTGGAAAAAATTTAAAACAATGAAGCGGACAAATTTGAAATGAATAGAACAAATAGTCTTTTTTTTTCAAATTTCTCAAAAAAATAATTTTTATATATTTTTTGTAAAATTGTTGTTTCGCTTATTATTACAATAAATTAGCTAATTTAACAAAATTTACAATTTTTAATAATTCAATTCTTCGATATAACACATACTAAAGACAACGCCCACTCATTTCTGCTTCCAATCAATGAATATTTCGAATTTATAATAAATCGATCAACAAATGAAATCAATTGTTTCACGTAATACACGAAAGAAACTTCAAATGTTCAGGACACATTTCAAAAATTCTTTATAAAATTAATTTCAAAAGAAAAAAAATTGGTTGTAAATTAATTTCCTAAATGAGAGATAGCAAGTGAAATTATTTAACAAAATTTAACAATTAACATCATAAATTTCCAGTTCAATGTTTCGAATGATCAAAGTTATATTTGTCAACAATAATTTGATACAACTTCCTTGCATGCTCCTTAAATGATATTACTGGAAGAAGTTAGGTTCACTTAACTGAAATATAATTTGAGGAAAAAAAAGACTGCGTAACAATTTTCGTCGACTGTTTGCAATTTAAATAGTTTTGAAATTCGAAATAATAATTAATTAATATATTAGCTATTAAGTATAAATAATATTAATTAGAAATAAAAATTTTAACAATTTAACATTTATTAATTTTTGCATAATATTTTCTGCAAATGCATATAAATTCCGTAAAAAAGAAAAAGTCAATAACTATTTTCTAACCTTTGAAATTGTTGCTCAAATAATTTTAATTTATGAAAATGAAAAGAAAAGTATACACAAAAAAAATGGTATAAGATAGTTTGAAAATAAAGAATATTCAAAAATTTTTGTCAACATATTCTAATTGATTTTTTTTAATTTATCATTTATTTTTTTTGGAGTTAATAAGATTAATTTTTTTTTTGTTATAACAATATTTCAAAACTGAAACAAAGCTGGACAGCTTTAAAATTGAAAAATAGCTTTACAGCAAATAAATGAGGAAAATATGAAAACAGTTTGTTTTTTGTTTTTTTTCTTGCACGTTATCCTTTAATTTTAAAATTATTTTAAAATTTTAATTAAAAATGTTTTTTTTTTTGTTTCTACACTTTCAATGATTATGTGTAACTGTTAGAAACTTGTTGTTTCAAATTGAAATGTACAACGTTTACTTCGTTCATTGACCTTTTCTTTGTATGATTCTCTCTCTCTCTCTCTCTCACTCTCTCGCTCTGTTCGTTAAACGGGGTTGACAATTAAAATTGCACATTTATCCCTATCAATGCGGTTTAATTACTAAATCACCTTGATCGATTACAGAAGTATATTTGGATGTATTTGAAATAAAAGATGTGAATTACCAACTAAACAATAAATGCTTTTTATTATAATTTAAATAATAAATTTTAAGTTAAATGATTTAAAATTATTCTTTAAATAAAAAAAAATTTTAAATAATCATAATTTTCCTAATTTTTCTCCTCTTTTTTCTTCTTATTATTACATTGTATAATATTTTAGAAATTTAAAAAAGAAAAAAAAGCTATCAATGAAATTTTAGTTTTTTTTTTTTTTTTTTTTTTGAAATTGTTCACTGAATGTTAAGAATAGCGAAAAATTCCTGTTTTCTTTTCTTTTCTTTTTTTTCTTTTTCTCTCTCATACACTTTTGTATACTTCTTGTTTTCTCTTCAGAAGGAGTAAACAATAAAATTATTTTAGATTATTTCCGAAGATAAAGAAATAGGATCGGTGACGAATGTGCCGATATGAGAAGTTAAGATGGTTAGTGAAAATGGGAAGATGAAAATGCTGATAATAATGATAAGGTAGACAACCAGGAATTCAACATATTTTCATGGACGATTATAACAATGATGGAATTTTATTTTATCAAATGGGTCGCAATTTGTATAATTTCCTTGTCACTTTTTGTTATCATTCCGTCTCCTCCCGTTTCCTCAATTCATCGTAAATTATTTTATTGGGGATTGACATTTTATATTTCCGATTGTTATTTTTCATGATGACACACTGATAAGAAGGATGAGGTTAAAATGAAATGAAATTTAATGTTAGCATTTGCCGCCAACACACTTTTACTGCACTGAGATATTTTCCTGAAATCTTTCCCACTTACTGTCTGAAATAAAAC
>JABVXW010000549.1:0-27602 GCA_013365375.1 Litomosoides brasiliensis | reverse complement strand
ATTATTATTATTATTATTATTATTATTATTATTATTATTATTATTATTATTATTATTAATTATTATTATTATTATTATTATTATTATTATTATTATTATTAATTATTATTATTATTATTATTATTAATTATTACCATTATTGCTATTACTACTGCTACTTTGGGGAAAATATTTTGTCTGTTATTAAACTAGTTGTTAAACTGACAGAACAGCTCAAGTATTGATTTCAACATCGCCATTTGCATAAATAATATTTGAGACGTTCAGAATGAGATGTTCCAAGGGTTAACAATAGCAAGGTGCCAAACTGTTCACTGCAGTTTTCATGCAGCACTAAAGGACAACTGTTGTACAATGTATTTTGTCTGTCAAGGAATATCAACGCATCCAAATATTTATAGCTTCCCTTTCCTTGTCATTTCCTGCAATTTTAGTCAATCGAACGATGAAAAATTGAGAGAAAAGGAGACGAATGGAAGATTCCTTCACTGATAACGTGCTGATATTCAAGGTGAAGTTCATTGCTTTTTGTTGCACTGAGCTCGGAAAAGGGCATATTTAAAAGGAAGAATTCGAAATATTGCTTATCAGTAAAGAAAATTAATTTGTTCGTGTTTGATGTTACCATTATCAGCGAAATATCATCGCTTCTTCTCGAGACATTTGCACTTGCAAGACCATACGCCGTTATACTGATAACATGACTTGTGTTTGTTGAAAGCTAAATTTGCAATCAAAAATCTTGGCCTACGTGAGTGGAAGACATGGTGAATCCATTCATTTTCCGACCACCAGCAATCAGGAGAAGAATTCTAAAGAGATCCGGTACTTCCGATCTCTGACCTGTTTGTCCCCAACATTTATGAATTGTGACGATGGACAATAACACGACAACATTACAACAAGTACATCGTCAGAGAAATGAGAAATAAAGCATAAAAGTGCACTTTTCGGTGATAATGCTTGCTTGCATACAATGATATTAGCTGGGAGCTGCCTCTTCCTCCCTCCTTGTAGAACATCGCCTGTTAATCACTTCATTCCTCCGTGTTTGTTATGTGGTGACCTCACAGTCTTCCTTCTGGACTCCGTGAAACGAGAATCAGTTAGCCAAGAGTCCACTCGGTATCCTTCTCCTCCAAGACTCCACCTAAAAAATACCATTTCTAAATAACTTCATACCATTTTAATCATGTCCAAAGAATTTAAACTGAAATGGGATTTCGTCTTTCTTCTATCAAGTACTAATGAGTCATACTTGATAAATTGTCAAAAAAATACCGAAAACCCACAAGTTTTATCAAGCTATCACAAATTAAAAAAATCAGGTTGCTTTACTTTGACCTATTCATTGCAGAAAAGCAGTGCAAAAAAGAGGAAAATTTTGTCTCAAGTTTCTGAGGGCTAAAAAACAGAAAGCGTTACTGTTCGGTAAGTTGTAGTTTGAGCTGAGAGAAGAGTTAAAGTGTTGCTTCCCTGCAGCAGCACCATTCGGAGAGAAGGTGATGGGACATCTGACAGATGCGCCATTGCAGTGCTCCTTGTCTAGGCTATAAGGGTGACATTGCTCCATTTTAGAAAAACAGTAGTCAAATCTTTGCTATTTTACCTGTAGCTGGAAGTGGAGTTAATCATTTTCACTTCCGCTCTTTCCTTCCAACAGTGCCGTACAAGGTGGAGTCCTTACATATGGGTGAAGAAAGATTCATCTCTGCATTGCTTCCACTAGCACTCGAATTGTAATCTTTCTACCTTACCACTGGCAAGTGGTTGCAAAAATGTGACAACTTCCACACAGAATATTCAAGGGGTTCCCAGACTTGCCGGAAGTCTAAAGTGTGATTCCGATTTCGCCGCACGGCAAAACCTTTCAAGTTTGAGACGGTAACGATCTCAACTTACACTGGATATTGTAGAATGGTCCATTTTTTCTTGGACGGCGAGCATAATGGAACCATTTCAGGATGCTACCACCAATACTGAGGGCTCAAGATCATTGCAACACTTTGGTTCGCAGATTACATCAATGTCGGCAGAAGGGCGAACTTCTGGATTGCAGTATTCGTGTGGGTACTGTAAATGGTTGTGTTAAGCATATCCTTGTGCATCAAATAATAATACACTGTTCAAGCAACATTTTGAAGGAATTACCTTGCGATGTAGTGACAAAGGTTGTGGTTGAAATCGAGCTAGACTACAAGCAAAATAGTAGTCGGGAGGGTTTCGTGTCTCTCACAAAAGAAAATATTATGCCTTTTAAGGCTCCTTGTTGTTACGCGGAGTTTTTCCAATGTCAACCGTTCATACATCTAGAATTGAAATTTAGTAAATGTGCTGTTAAACATTCAGGTTAAAAAGTTGAAATACTGGTATGCTAATTTGTAGACTGGTTTGCAAGAGGTCAATCTAAATTTAAAATCAAACGATGAAGTGACTTGCTTAGAAGCTCTGATCAGTTTCATGTATACTGGATCACTCGAAACAACCAACTGCGAACCACGTATTGTAAATCTTCCAAATCTTTTTACTTCAAAAACCACAATGCAAGGGTTTATGTGAAATTTTGCAGGCTTTTGAAGAGAAATTTTTAAAAGAGATTGAATTAAATTTAATTGAGTAAAACAAATTCTGAGTCTGTCCCTTGCTGATGTTTGCAGTTAAAATTGATAGTAAGCTTCTCAGTGATTCCATAATCACAAAGAATTTTTTAATCTCATTAATTTATCGCCAAGCTCGAGCGGTTGGCGCTGCTATATGGAATGCACGAAGTGGTTAATTTGATACAGTCGGTCAATCAGGATGCGCTTTTACTATCACATTTATCAAGTTAGATTTGACTCATTTTCACTCGCTTTGTTCAGCTTGTGGTAAGAATACAAAAAATTTTAACTCAACTCCTAATGTCGATTTTCATTTCTAATTAGTGAATTTAAGCGATTGCTGGGAAGGGAATTCGGGGAATAACTGCGGAAAGAAATTGATAAAATTAATCTTTGCAAGCCTAAAATTAAGATATACATCCACCGACAATCACTCCATCTCCAACAGTGAAAGAGTGGATACATCGTTTCATGCAAACTATGCGGACGGTACGGAATTTACGATATTTCACATACTCTCTCACCAACATCAATGATTTATTGTAAATCTTTTAAAAAAAATTAATTGGACATCCAAGCTGAATAACTGTTAATAATTTGGCTGTTCAGAAAAGGCACGCTTCATCCCGCATTGCTTTGTTCTCTATTTATGAAGAATATTCACTTGACCAAACATCCAACTGTATTGAAGATTTCAGCTTTTTTCAATTCTTTTTACTTCTGCTTCTTCCCACGTTGTCGCCTTATTGCTGCATCGGCGCGAACTGTTATTTCTATTTACGCTTCCCACTTCTTTTCTTACTTTCAGCTTAAATACTTGTGAACGCACTCACTGGTATTTCAGATTCTTAAGCCTATGTTTTCAGCCGTACGGCAATATGTTATTCCCGAATTGCGGTGTAATCTTTCATGCCTCTGTGGAAGATAGCGAAAATCTACGGAAAAGACAACGTGCGGTAACTTACACATCCAGTTCATTGTTTCTGCAGTTTTATTTATTCATCTTATTTCCTTTCTTGTAACATACGTACTTTTCATAAACATATTTTTGGCAGGTTAATTCAGCTGTTAAATGACTTGTATGATTCGTCGGTTGTGAGGTCTGTAAACAATCCTTCATTGTAAGTAAGCATTGATTACTTCTAAAGGTATTTTAGCTGGATACGTCGTCCTGGTTACAAAGTCTTATCAGTCAAGCAACAGTTACGTATGCCACCAAAGAGATGGAAGTGCAGCGTAAACCGACTAGATTTATATCAAGTAATGAAATAGGAGAACATAAAAATGACGTGGTCGTACCGAGCAGTGATCATGAAGGTACTTCTAATCCACTATGATTTATGATAATAGAAGAGAAATGATATCTCCCCCTAGTCGCTCACCATCATCCTATTTTATTCAATTACGTTTTTTTTTTAATTCTGCATTAACTGCTTAATAATGTTGCAAATATTCAAGGTTGGTGTCGGAATAAGAAATATATTGAGAGAGTTCCATCCGGTTACATGTGTACTGTATGCCAAAAAGTATACGGTCGCTATAACTCGGTATCTTACCATGTTACAATTTATCACCGTAATCCACCAATACGATGTGATGAAGAAGGTTGCAAGTTTAGTACCCGTGAAGCACGTTACATTCATTTTCACAAATTTTATCGACATCGCATACCATTGCCTGAAAACATTGATTTAGGTAAATTTTTAATGGCAGTGAAGAAATGAGACCTTCAACTTATTTCAATTACTTCAAACCTCGTTGGTTTCTACTTTTTAGCATAGACTTATCAAAAGTATATTTCATTTAGGCTCTCGAAAGTGTGTCTTATGTAGGCACATATCGAAAAGCCCAGCTATGTTGGAGAAGCATATAAGCCGCCATCTACAGTACTGTACCAAAACTGGCCAAGATTATCAATGCCCGAAATGCGAGAAGCAAGCAAGTACACAGCAGGAAATGCTCGACCACATGGTAATGCATGCGGAACAGGAGGAACCAGGCTTTCAATGCGAACATTGCAGATATCGGTCTGTCTTCTTTCTTCATATTCAAAGAGGTACTGTCATCGTCCTTCTGAGTTTTGCAGCTTTTCGGATCGTAGACAGATGGAAACATATTGCAGAGGACAAACAGAAAGATCACTCCGGCAACATGTACTCTTCAAGCATACTTCCGATATTTTCTTCAGAAAATTTACATGTAACTACTGTCTTTATGCTTCCACGGATTCAATCAGTCTCGCTGCACACCGTGAAAAAATGCATCCGAAACAACAACAACAGCAGCAGCAGCAGCAGCAGCACTAATTAAATGATTAGCTTTAACCGCGCATTTTGTAGAATTTAATTTTTCCAATGTTTGCCTTCTTAGGTTGCTGGTCATCAAAGATTCTTTGTGGTATGTGGAAAACGCTAAAGACGGGTCATCAGCAGGCCTCGTTGCTAGATATTTGGAATGCACACAAAACAAGAAAAGCATAGATATTACAGCAACAGAAAACAATTGAAAATCAAATCTTCCTTGTATCTCAGTTCTAAGATAATAAGTAATCACTTAATTTACAATACAACAGCGATCGACATTGTGAAGATGCTTTCTGAGTTGATAAAGAATGATAATACCACTTCTTTTTTCGAGCAATGTCCTGGAATGAATGATAGGAAGACCAATTTTATTGATCCACGAACATGGCATTTGTTGTGAATTTTGAGAAGTTTCTGGATTACCTGAACAGTTTGTGTTGTTGAAGATTTATATAATGTTAATAATTATTTTATTAAGAAGCGATACCGTTAATAGAACTTAATGGATAATATCAGAATTAGTTTAGATTGTAAGCAGTATTAGAATGCTGCTTGCAGTACAAACATGTACGATAATGAATGAATCACGAATGGTCAACGCGAAGGTAAGTGACAGCCAACTACGTTCGGAGAGAAGTCCCCTTTCTTAGGTATAAATATACCTAAGAGGTTCTTGAAACAACAGATGCAGGTAGCAAGGGTAGGCATGTCAAAGGTTATGTGCGATCAGCACGGTTATGTCAGCGGTAAATGAAGCTCACAGAACGATTAACTGCCGTTGTATGGCATTGGGACTGATTACCGCAAAGGTCTATGCAGTTGGAAATCAATCCCCTCGTCAATTAAATGACGAATGATTTATAAAGGTTTATAATTTATGTCAGTCTTATTTCGGATTTCCGACAGCGTTAAGTGTTCTCAACCAGCTGTGGCGGCGTTGTGATGGGCAATTTCACGATGAAGAAGAAAGAGGAAATATCGGCACTGAAGACAAGTAACGTCCACATGGCTAAGATTGACGTAGCTAATGTCGAGCTGTAACTTAGTAACTGTTCATTTCCAGTTTATGAAAGAAAGAAATTCACAAAAAATTTGAGAAGTCAGCTAAAGTTACAGAGCAAGAGCAGACATACTTGCAGTTTATGCAAATATGTGAAACACGAAGAATATGTGGAGCGAAAGGGTAATTTGCATGGAGGAATTGGATGAAGCAAGACAATTATCGAAATGTCATTTGAGTGGGACGGTTGCTTTTATGAAGAGAAAATGAATGATGGGATTGCTGAATGCATCGCTGATCTGTTCTACGGGCCGTCTGGTTACGATGAATTGTGCTTCTACTGCGTCGAAGGTACTAATTATCACCTTTTGGTCTAGTCGCTTACACGGATGTTATCTTAAACAGTCAGCTGATGATAAGTGATTATGTACGACAAGTAAGGCTAGATGCACCTGTACTTTTTCCTGGCTTATCTTCCATCACGCTGATGAATTGAGAAAATGAATTCATAAAGTCAGAATCATCCTTTGCTGGCAATCGTGACAGCCAATTCATACACTACCATTTGTCTCCTTTGTATGCTCGGAAAATGCACTTTGACCAATTAGACTTTTTCATTTCCTGTAGATGCATATTCTTATGCTAACAATTTACATAACACCACTGAGGCACACACACACACACGCAGTCCTCTACAGCAAGCTCGAACACTCACCTTCACTTCTTCGCTCTCTCCTGCTAATTAGTGACGCTGACGCTTCATAAGTAATGTAACTACAAGCAATTGGTGAAAGAAATATGCAGGTGCATGCTGTCCGTACCACGAAATCCCACAGCCGCGGGTGCAAGTGCAGCAGAAAGAAGGAACCGATGAGGTATCAATAGGTTATGTGTTAGATGAAATTTTCGGCTCGCAGAACAGTTCCTGGCAGTGCACAAATTACAAAACAGAAATTGTTGCAAGTAGCGGAGAGAATGATGCAGTACGGAAATTTTCTGGAAAGCGATCAGGCAGTATCGATGAAAATATAACTCGGCATGTCGTTCTTCTTAAATTATATAATGATGCTTTCATGCCTCCTTGTGGTAGTGAGAAAGGCCAATCTCCTGATAATATCCCTTGGATCGGATTTTACCGGTGAAGTATATGTCGGGAAAAACCGAAATGATTTTTGCATCTAAATAATAAAAATACTTCCTGTATTTAGAAATTTATACTTTTTCATTGTTCATCCAATTCCACTTCATCTAATAATATCTTCTAGCCCTGCGTACCGAACAGCTTCAAAGCTAACACCTGGCAAACTAATTTTCACATCTAAATTTATCTGAAACTTGTCTTCAATACATTCCATCACAAGATGTTTTTGACATTATTCTTACTTTCATTCCCTATATAGTTGGTTATGTATGAGGAGGACCTGATGGGAAATAAGATTTTAATCGGGAAATTGTGAGAGCAGTTTGAAACGAGCAGTAGAACGTTTGATGTAGAGCCAGCTCTATCTCACCATATATAACACTATATATTTATTATGTTCGGTGAGAGAGAGAGGGAAAAAGGAGGGTGATGAAGGAATTTACAAAATTACCTACCAGATGCTTAGGGTCTCAGCTGGAAAATTTTACATATGAAGTGGGCAAGGGTAAACAATGAAATAGGGGAAACTTGTAAACAAGCACTTTTATTATTTAGTGACTAATTAGTCCTACCATGCAGTGTGATACTTCCGTACGGCGAGTTGCTTGGAAGCTTAATGCTTAATTTCATTTCCTCGTCTACTGCTCTGCCACTGCAAAACGCCTGTATTATTTGAAGTACCGCTATCATCTTTTCTCGTTCGAGAATGCGTTTTATTTGTTAGTTCTCTTTAGCAAAGAAACAATAACGCAAGAATATCACTCGGATGAGAATCCCGCGGAAATACCAAGAAGCTGCGCTGACATTGCATCGACAATAGTTTGCAATGATATTGAGGTAAGTATTGAATAAATTTGTAAAAAAGTAACTCCACTCATGTTCCTCACTGTGTGACTGTGACCTTTGCATAGGTAAGAGTAAAAAGCATAATACTTTTCAGGAAGTATTTATCCTCCCAAAACGACGTAATACATTGTCGTCGTTAAGAAATGACCGTCAAAAATACCAGCGTTTTCGAAATAAACAATATCTCTGCGATATATGTGATAGTGCTTTCACACTGAAGCACAACATACAAACTCATTTACTGCTTTATCATCCCAATAATGAGACGTATATGAAACGTAGACGTGG
The DNA here is from genome assembly GCA_013365375.1 of Litomosoides brasiliensis. NCBI lineage: Eukaryota > Metazoa > Nematoda > Chromadorea > Rhabditida > Onchocercidae > Litomosoides > Litomosoides brasiliensis. The sequence goes on along the minus strand of JABVXW010000549.1, from coordinate 19,424 downwards.
CAGGCGATATAGATGTTTAAAATGTAATGTGGTATGTGGTTTACAATGCTTTTCCAACTTCATAAGTTTATCTGGCAAATTAATTTCGATTCATGGAGTAAAGTAACCGATCAGATATATGCCTCTCAAGTTGTATGTATCCTGCATGATCACTCTTGAAATTTTCTAGTTTTTTGAATCTTTGTGGGAACAATTTTGTACAGTTCAAAGTTCATAGGTATTGTAGTTATTTCGGACTTTTGCTGCCGTTCAGAAGCATCGAAAACGACAACACGAAGTACGCACGCGACCGAAATGTGAAACTTGCCAAAAAGAATTTCCAACTGCCTCGCTACTTCGTGAACACGTGGCTGTCATACACTTGTTCGTTTCTTTTTTATTGGTCGAGAAGAAGATCCGCACGGACAACTCTTATGTGTTCTTCAAATATAATTCAAACAATCAAATTAGGCTATAAAAATGGAGGGCAGAAAATGGCTTCAATTTACAGCAATATTCAAATATGTGTTTAGAAACTTGCGTCCATTTAAATGTACCAAATGTTCCGCAATGTTTGGTCGACAAGGATGTTTACGTCGGCACGATATGATGCGACATTTAAACTACGTTTATATGTGCCCCTACACACAGTGCACTCATGCCGGTTTCAAATGTTCCAAAGTAATGCATGCTAAATTTTTCTTTCATTTCCTCACCTCACCTGCAAAAATTTTACCACCCTCCTTCTCTCTCTCTTTCGCATGTGTTAAAGGTAAAATAAGTCATTGAGAACCCACCGTCACCGAAATGCGGTAACATACTAACCCTGAAGATGTTACTTCTCAGTTCAACGTGATCAATTCTCGCCTTCTGTTTTTCTGCACTGACCAAATCCATTGCAGGCATTGGCAGCGCATATTCGCTCCGTTCATACTCACGTTCGACCGTATGTCTTTCCTTCTAAAAAATTTTTAAAGTTCGCTATCGCTAACTAGTGACTTCAGAACTTCAAGCTAACTTTCTCCTCACCACCTCATTTATATTTATTACTACTCTCAGTTGGCAACCCGTAACTAGAATATTTTTCCCTTGACTTTCTCAACTTTCATATTACTTCATACATACAGCTGTTAATATCTTGCGTACATGGCTGATTATCATTTCAGATACAAATGTGAACAGTGCGAAAAGTGCTTTGTACGCCGAAATGACTTGCGAGTTCATTCGGATATCCATAATACAGAGTGCAAATACATCTGTCCAACATGCAACCAAATGTTTCAACGTCGAATACATTTTCAAAAGCACGTCAGAAAATGCAAGGCAGCAGTAGAATCAGGAACTTAAAACACACCAGATGTATAAAGTGAAGTTACACTCTTCTGCTGTCTTTTTCAATTTCACGGAAAAACCTTCGTTTTTAAAATGATTTCTGTTATAAGAGAGTGCTTCAGCGATGTCAGTTTCACTGATGCTTACCAGTCTTATCTCTTTTTTAGTACCACGCATGAATGAAGTTAATGACAACTGCCTCATCAACCCATTTAATAAAATTGTTAGCAGTTGAGATCGAAATCGTTTAATTTGACTGATAAATATGTCTTAGAAATCCCTTTCTAGGAAGCATCCATTCTTATAACACTCGTTCAGTACTTGTTGGAGCAAACCTCTGCAGTATTTTTAGCATATCGAATAGATACGCCTTGTTGCAGCAAACTGAACCCATCAAATACCTTTTTCACTGCTTTTGTTTCACAAAATTCTGACCAGATCGCTTAGAAAGGGAAACTGACAATAGGACCATTTCAATCGCAGGTATTTGCGAAGAGATAGATGGCAACGAATTCAAGCAAATTTTACACGTTCTGTGCTGCACTTTTTTATGCTTTTCTTTCAGCACTCTTATTCAAACATTTTTTGCAAAATTCCTGTTGTAAAAATAAACTATTTGTAGATGATAGTGATCAGGAATTGAATTATCTCACAATTCTTCTCCTGCTAGGCGCACGAGGAGCCGTTGTGTAAGTGGAAAATATTGTAGTGACGGATGGAAAGCGGCGTACTCACTTAGTCTTCTTAAATTCAGCGAATTCTCTGAAGGACACTGTTGTCGATCTTACGGAGAACAATGAGGCAGAAGGGATGTTTTTGTTTCCTTATTTGCGCCATAACTGACTAAATACGATTTATCATTCTTGTCTTGTTCTTGCACACACGAGGATAGTTTTCTCCTTCTCCCGCAACTATCCTCCAGAAAAAGAGAACTCTGCCGAGCTGAAATTCTAAGTCTTTCTAGCTTTCTAGCATTGCTTCTCTAATGAGCACAAATATTTGATGTGGAAAGTTTGTTTAGACAATAGAAAAAGTCCAAAGCTCACAAATTAGCATCACACCAAAGGCAGGGAAACAATATTGATTTCAAAAATGGCAACAAAACATTGATTACAATGCTTGACACGGTCATATGAAATAACTGTGCATCGCACCTGGATGCAGCTGCATTATCCAATTATGGTGTCGTCAAAATTTCAACTGCTAAAGCGCTGGAGTTGTAAAATGTTGGCTCCCTCCGCAGGTTCACTCTCATTCTCATCACACTAACTGCCCAATCTACCTGTTTAAGCTTGTACTTCATGCTGTAGACACAAAGGAGGAAACAAAAGAAAACAATGAAAAGCTCTAAATACATCATACTATCTTGTTTTTTGCCATGCTCACAAACCAACTCTGTTTTATCATCCAGCAAATACAGTTCTACTATATCCGGAAATACGTTTCGAAGGAATCGAACTCCTGTCGTTTTCTCGTTAACTTCTATACTCTTCATGCATCTCGTCGAGTTGTCTCGAAATCGAATAGATGTAATAAACGGATGTTTTCCGAACATCAAAGTTATTAGTGCCATTGTTGAATTGACGGGAAATACTTGTACTGTAAGGCAGGAAATAACCACAGAAATCTTCGCTTCAGAATATGCTAAACATTGATAAACACGGGATTGATTCTGATTGATTTTTTTAAACAGTAAAAACTTCCCATTTGGCAGCCGATGTATCTTGCCATTGGATTGTTGGTCTTGATATACCGATTGCATAACAGGTCAGGATTAACCTCATTCTTGCTACAGCACTAATAATGGCCGAACCAACTCTTTTTGGTAGGCGTTGTCCCAAAATTCCACAACTATACAAAACCCTGTTTCTTTTATTATTATTGGTATACCTTATACTTCTCCCCTCCATTATAATAAATGCTGAAGCCATATCAAATTGTAATCAAAAAGTAATAGATTACCGAGTAAGGTGAGATTATGTATTCTCGATAGGTGACATTCCAGTAGATTGGAAAGATTCCGGAACGACTTTTCTTCAATCTCCGTTGTTTTGATATCTGCAATGGTAATTTCCAAAAAATTTACAGTGTAGCATATTGGTAGAAAACGACTTGAATTGATAAAAGGATGAAATCGACAAATTACTACTACAGACTTTTCACAAGAAATGAATTTCACTTGCGATTAAGTGAGACTGCGGTCACTGAAACAAATTAAAAAGACTGATGGATTAAACTTGATCATCAAGCTATCGTCTTCACTGAGAGAGAATAAATTGAACATCAGCACCTACGAAACGCTGTTACAGTGATTTTAGCAATCCCTCAATTTTAGAAAGCATTTCAGTGATTCAAACGGTATTCATTCGTATTAGCTTCATTCAAATAAACTTACTGGATAAATCGATCTCTGGGATAGCAATTAAGCTGGTAAAATCATTACTTCCGATCACTGCAATAGATGTCAAACTGAGATTTAACTTGATCAGTGTGTATGCAGTCTCACGTAGAGCTTGCCGTAGCACTTCTAAGAAAGAATTCTGAGCTAAATTCAATTGTTCCAATTCGCGGGAATTTATCGGTAATCTTAGTTTCATGTCGGATAATTTGTTGGCAGTAAGTGGAAGTGTTTTGAGAGTTGAAAAATTCAACAGCTGCAAAAAAATATCTTGGACAAAGTTATCCAAAAAGAACAAGGATTTTTGAAAGCAGCTTTCGAAATTTGAAAAATCTGGTTGTGCAATAAACTTAGCTCTCTCAGATATCTTAATGACCAGCTCCTTTAATTCATAACTATTTGAGATCGGTGTGATAGAATCGCAGGATTGTGAGTTGCTGAGAACCGTTTCTAACGAACGAAATCGTTGCAACATGGAATGCGAACAATCCGTTAACAAATAGCAACAATATGGCTCGAGGCAAGAAGTAATATCCCAGCCAAATGAATAGAGAAGTACTGAGAAGCAGAATAAAATCAGAAGACAACGGAACTTCATTGCTTTCCAAAGATTTGACTAACCTGATAGAAGTAAGTTAGTTTGACTTGCAGTGAGTAGATAAAAAAGTATGAGGCAAAAAAATGACCACCAGAAGAAGTAGTAGTACGGAAACCAGTTGACCCTTCTTAATTAATACCGATCTTTTGCAGGCCACAATTGTGCTCTTTCTCGTTCTTTTACTGTTTATTATCCTTCTCTGTGACCCCTAACCTTTTCTATTACATTTATTTTGTTGTCATTCTCTCAAAAGCCTTTTTAAATTCAAATGCGGCAGACTTTTTATCCACTTTTATTTCAAAACATCAGCAAATTTATCATTTTCCTCCACTTTCCAAAATTTTTACGTTTTAAGTGCAAAACTTGAATTTTCGACGAAATGCGCAACTTCCAACTATCACACTTTATTGGCTATCAGACCGAAACTTCGAATCTTTGATAATGAATTTATTGTAAGTTTAGTTTATAGCACACGACCAATAATTTGCCTTATCATTTCGTGACAAAAGCCTTTGTCAAAGGGCGTCACGTACTTCAGGTTCGAAAAGTGACGTCAAAAATCGGTTTTTCAGTTTGACTATCTCAGGGACCTTTTGGTCGTTCTGAAATAAGAGATCAGTATTCTTCCCTTCACAAAGCAGCTTCAGCTCGATTCAAGCACAAGTTCAATTTGAGGTGCTCATTCTTCCATTTTCGAATAGCGCGCCTTTTCCGAGACCCTTCCAAACTTCCTATCAGCTCATTGTAATGTGGAGATACTCCTATACATGACCGCAGGGATACGGTAGCGAGTTTAGGATCAGACGGGGGGGTGCTGTCGGTGGTTTCATTTGCTTCCGTAAGGTTCGTTTATTTGTCTCATCGTATTAGTTGGTTAGGAAGCGTGCACCCTTACCTATACTAGTATTAGCAGTATCCTAAGTAGGGACTTGAAATCAACGTGACCCTGAAATCGATGCAAACAGAGCAACAGTCGTCGGAGACTGCGTGTTCCTAAAGTTGACTCATTGCCTCGAACAACGTACCGTCCGGATATATCTGCTTTTCCTGTAATTGCGTCAGTTATACACACGTACGCACAACTCTCTATTGCGCGTTTACTGGATATGTAAGTAATTATCGTTGTTTTACTTATTTCCTTTTCTTTGAAATGGGACGAAAGGTGATGCTTTTGGAATTGGATGGATAGATGCAGTATTTTCTTTGAATTTCGGTGTAAATGCTAAGGAGCAGAATGCCGTTGCCATAATATTGTGTGTGGCATCATGTAATGGCGTGGTAAGGATAAGAAAGAATAGGTTGACGTAGTCATGTGTGACTCGATAAATAATAATCGAAAGCTTAGTTTGGTAAGACGATTGCGTGTAATAGCGCATTCGTTACAGGAATGAAATTGGACTGAGTGAAATACATTGCATATTTCAGTTCACCAAGCACCATTTCATTCTGTTTTGCTTTGTGAATTGCCTGACATTGTAAACATCTAAAACAACCAAATTCATGGCTCTTTAATTGGTTAATTTAAATTCATTGTCTTTCACTAATGCATCAGTTAGTTATTTAGTTTACAGCAATACGAAGTGATAGCATACGTTCGTGACGGTGAATAACGTTTGGTAAGATAGGTATTGTAGGAAATGAATACTGCCTTTTAAATTAGCTCGAGCAGAATTATAATCGGTTAATAATTAGAATGTACAGTTATTTGAATATTCGTAATATTTCGTGCTAATAATATGTGCTGATGAAAGTTCCATTTATCATCTCACTCCTGCTCAATAATTTATACCTTATCCCATCTTCAGAAATTTTTCACCTTCTTGTTCTATCATTAAGCCACAACTTGTTTTTTTTTGGTATTCAGCACGTTGATTGATGCAAGGTGTTCTTTCCTTGTTATCTGAAAACTCGTATGTTACAAATAATTTACTGTTTTACATTAAAGCTTGTCATCAAACTGTGATAAAACTACATCGATTTTGTAGAACGCCGTCTCACACAGGCTATGGCAGATCACGAACATGATCACGACTTTCATACGGGAGATGCTGGTGCAGCTACAACATATCCCAAACAGTGCTCCGCTCTTCGTAAGAATGAAAACGTTATGCTCAAAGGTCGTCCATGCAAGGTGATTGATGGTTTTTAAACTTATATGAGAAAGCATTCGTGTTAGCTGTTAATGTTGATTAAATCAAGCAAATAGGGAAAGAATGAGCACGAATAATTTCTGGGCAATCATTAAGTGCAGTTAGCAGAAACTTTTTCTGATTGGAAGGCATTTGCATATTGTTTGCAGTTCGGCTAGAATTTTGGTTTCTTGAAAGCGATAAACGTTTTAACTTATTTAAAAGTAGATTGGTTTCCTTATGGGAGAGAAAAGATGAAAAGCGGGTAGTTCTATTTAATTGGAATAAAGTGTTTGAAGAAATCTTTTAAAATAATCTCTTTCTGGCCTTTCTATTGATAAATCACATCTTGAGATTGTGGAGCAGAGTAAGAAACAGTGAGCCCTGTAAATAGATATTATAGACAAGTTTCGACTGTTACAAATTGCATTAGTATGTAATTTTTAATGTTAGCTTAGACAACGCTAAAGTGCTTTCAGGTTGTTGAAATGAGCACTTCAAAAACTGGTAAGCACGGACACGCCAAAGTCCATCTTGTTGGCTTGGATATCTTCACGGGCAAGAAATTGGAAGATATATGTCCATCCACTCACAACATGGATGTCCCTGTTGTGAAGCGTAAAGAATATCAGGTTTATTAATGATTCTTTCGAAAACAACTGAATTAATAACTTATTGCCACATCAAGTTAATTCGTGGTCAATGAAGAATGTCTTAATATGAAATGAAGGACGTATAAGAATGGAAATTGAAAATTCAGATGATAGGGAGTGAACAATGTAAAACAGTTTTTGCTGGTTCCATTCCTTGCAATTGCAGCTTCTATCAATAAACGACGACGGTTACGTCAGCTTAATGGATCTAGATACATGTGAAACAAAGGATGATTTGAAGTTACCGGAGGGTGATCTGGGCGATCAAATCAAACAGGCATATGAAAAAGACGAAAATGGGATATTAGTAAGTTTCGGATGTTTGTGAAGATGAGAAAAAATGTGTAATAGGTTTCTCAAAAATTAAAGAGTTCTACTTAGGTTCTTCAGAAATGAACGGTAGTAATATTTGTTATGCATGCATTCCGTATTGTAAAAAACTCTTTCAATTTCCAGTGCCTCGTTGTCGCTGCATGTGGTGAAGAAGCGATACTCGGTTATAAAAATATGCCGAACAAAGAAGAAAAATAAAGGCATTCGGTGCTCGATGCTGAGTAATGCTTCTCTCACCGTGTTTGATTTAAGGATAGTCATCGAATGTTACATTTCGCTTTTTTTGGGAGAGGGAATATATCGGTCACATTGACTTGTTCCCGCCTCCTGTCGTTGGTTAATTTTTCTAGTGTCAGTTCGTCATACTTGATAATTAAGACTTTTTGTTACTGTAATCATTTATAATTAATTGATCGTGCTTACTACTGTGGTTATATGTATTCTTGCTACACTCTACCATCATCGTTGCATAGTTTCTTCGTGAGGTCTTTAAATTCTTTGATTATCTTAACTCCAATCAAGATAAGCGAGCAGGCATCCACCTCGCGTCTTCTTTTCTGCTTCAAATTACATCACTATTTGGCAGTTTTTTTTTGAAAAGTTGTTTTGTTGAATAAACTGTTTGAAAAGGTTTTTTATTTCATTTATTAAATTAATGTTGTAGATTACCTCATTTAGCATTAAGTTTAAGGGAATGAAGTACAGAAAAAATTTATGTCTGTATACATACAGTAGTTTTGTCACGATATATTGCATAGTAAGATTTACCGTTACTTCGTTTGTTTCTGAGAAGTAAATAGGGAACGTCTATTCGGTCTTTTTACTTTATCTGAAATCATCGAGCAGAAGCATAAAGTGGAAGAGTAACAGTCACGATCGTTGGACGTTTGGAAGAGGTGATACCTTGTTTCTTAATCACTTAATCAAAAATACAGTGATTTTTTATGAGCATTCGGCCTTAATACTGCTTTATAAAAGTATTGCGGTTGACATCACCTGTATTTTCTTGTTGATTTCATTAATAGTGTTTCTCCATACTCCGGAAACAGCCTGGATCCGACGTTTTTCAAATTCGTTGTAGCAGAGAGGACTGGAGCTTTTGGTTTCATCACGAAGAACAGCAAACTTTCCGCCGCATTAACTAATTTTTGACAACATAGACAATAAGAGTTTTGATCTATGCGAACTGCTTGTGGGCAGCAGTGTGTGCAAAAAAACCGTCTGGCCAGAGAGATACATTCCTTCGAGTTAGTGTTTGAAAATTGTGGTAGATACCAACGGTAAAATACGTAATGCATGCCACCATTCTCCAGCAGTGTAAGCAACGAATTCTCTAAGCGTGGTGGCATCTGTTTCATCCAGTAATGATTAATATTAACGAAAGCTGTATTTTCTGCTCGGGTCACCATTTGATGGGTCACTCGGATCATCACTCTGACCGTTTCTATAACATCCTTAATTTCTATATTAGACACCTGGATCCTTCCTATCTCATTTTTAAGATTTATAGCCTGAATTGTTGGGAAGATGTGCATGGAAAACAGTGTTTCTGTTGTAACTTTCACAGTCTCCAAGGAGACTGCATTCCGCAAAAATCTCTTAACACGTTTCCTGAGCGTCAAAAGTTTTCACACCCGGAAAGTCGTATATCACTGCACCATGGTTTCCAGGACGTAGGAGGTATGTAGCATTCTTCTAAGGAATAATTGAGCTCTTCCATGGGATTTGAAATTGTGTATGACGGGATATCGAAAGGGACCGTACCACGGTTCTTTCACACTACTACCACTAAAGCCTTCACCACAACCAGTTAAAATGATGTACGACCAACTTGACTCGATTTCGCGGGTACATTTCGGCGTTAACCATATCCATAATACTTATTATAATATAATATTTTTTCTAGTCTTGAGTAGAATGACAATGACCTCCCAAAAATGCGGAATTTATTTTGTTTTTTTTTGCTACTCATAATTCACATGCAAATACGCACGCAAATAACATACGGCTTCCTCATGTATCAATGGACGATGTAGCCAGTGCGACGGTTCCGCATTTCTACACAGTCTATGCAAACGATCCAACTTTCTGAAAGTCGTCTCGTCATTGTCATCTACCGAGACTGCTCCTTATCGTTTGTTGTTTGAAGGAAGAGCTTTTGATGCAGGTAGAGCGACGAGTTCCTCATTCTGACTGTTAGCAAGCACTCATTTATTTGTTCCATATCTACTGCTTGTATGCTTGTTGTAATGTTTGCTTAATATCTACCTGTTAGAGCGTTAATTCATTTCTTCGTGCACGTTTACTATAATATTTATTAGAGCACTTATTCATTCATTAATATCAAATATGGTATTTGTAAGCAATTTGTGTTAAGTTTAAAACGATGATCAGTTGGAGTATTGCTTGACGCATTTATGCTCGTTCAGAACGAATTGGTTGACCGCTGTGTGTGAAGGTTGATTTCATCGTTCAGAACAAATTGTAATACAAACTGACCAATTGCATTTTGCAGGAGACATATAGATATGGAAGCCGAAGCAAGTAGCTCGGATGACTCAGCAATAAGCGAAACTGTTAAAACTGAAGTAACTTTATTCCTTGCAGTCAATACTAGAAGGAAAGAACCGTATCAAATATGGAATCACTCCAAGGCTAATATTTTAATCCATTTGATTTCAGTTAAAGCCATCAATACCACCGTATGAAGTGAACTCGATGATACTTTGTAGCCATACCGATAATCTTTTTTATGAAGCCAAAATAATCGCTGTAAAAATGCAAGAAAATGGTGATTATATGTACACCGTTCATTATCAGGTTGTCTTTTAGTTCTTTATAGAAAATGGAAAGTGCATATTTTGGGGAGGGAAAGAATTATAAACAAAGTATTGAAATCATCACTGTGATCAGTGGATCCTATTGCTAGGGATGGAGCAAACGATACGATGAAAATATCCCACACAGTAGGTCTGCATCGAGATTTCGTCCTTTTACACCAGACAATATTGAACTTGCAAAGGTAATATCAGCATTGGTGTTGTGGTATTTGTCTTCGTGATTTTGGTAGTACGATTTAGCTTTGGTAAACCAAAATTCAATTTTGAGAACGTGGACAAGTAATTAAGCAACCGAAGGGTCCTGATCTGGTGTCTTTACATCTTGAAGTATTTTTGACTAACCGAAAATATATAACATCTCATTTTTAGTCAACCTACAATTTCAGACATTAGCGTTAAGCTGCGAGCTTGGGTTACGATAATATAGACAGATAGATTTAGCAATCACTACATGTTATTAGACGTGTAATGGTCAAAATAGTAATATCTGAAAATATTGCATGTTTTTTCACCGGGCAATAATTGTAGATTGAAATGAAGGAAGCGAAAGCTCGAGCTGCTGAGCTGATTAAAAAAAAGAAACCACAAAAGACAGAAATTCGTCGTGGACGTTCAGCCATACAATTATCAGAGTCTTCATCCAGTAAGGGAACTTGTGATTAAATGTTGCCACTGTCAGTTGTGTTGAGGTTTTCCCTTTTCTGTTGATATTTGTTGGAGTTGTAATGGATCTTGAAAAAGTATTTTTTTGAGAATAATAACCTGTAGAACTTTTTGTCCTCTTGAATATTCTCGTTAAATCATCTACATGCGTAATTTAGTTATTTAGCATGATAAATTATTATTTTCTAGATTCATCTCGAGATGTGAAATCGCTGGTTAGTTACAATGTTGTTGGGAGCAATTCGGTGGAGAGTTTATCAAGAAGTCCATCAACAAGTGAGGTTAGAAAACAAACAAAGCTCTTGGTTTTTACAATATTATATTTGAACATTCTTAACTGGCTGAGCAACCAGCCAATTCACTGCTGAAATACCTCTTTCAGAAAGTTCTTTAGGCGATATCAGTTCCTGAAAAGTTGAAAGCTTTACTAGAAAACGATCGTAATTTGGTTGAAAACGAATTGATGTTACCGCGCCTACCATGCCGCTTGACTGTTTCAAAGATTATGAAAGAAGTGAGGCGTTAAGCGATTTTTTTTACAAATTTATAAGCCAAAATCATTACTGGCTGAAATCGGTTAAAGGAAATTAAAATCACTGTGTCTACAGAGCTAAATTCACTCCCCAAAAGCTAACAATTTGCATGTTGCTATCCTCTGTTTTTTCGTCATATTTTCGCCAGATGAAACGGAGAAGAAAAATTTTGTCAATTCCTAGCATCAGCTCATTTACTGCAGTATGTAATGCACGTGCGTAAATTGGACGCAGTGTGCTCCGAAGTGAAAGTGCATAAAGGACGGGCACGTTATTGGAAGGGTGTTGTAGCTGCGCTAGATGAATGCGCAGATAATATGAAAGTAAGTCCTTGCAAATATTTTTGAACATTGGATTATCAGCTAAAATTAGAAATACTGTGGATAAAAGCGAGAGAGTAAAAGTGTTTTTGACATTATATGCAATGGAAATTTAAAGATGCTGTTTTCTATGAAAAGCAATATTTCTGGCTTGCTTCTCATATATTTTCTCATTCCTACAAGATTTTTTTGTCCTAAAAAAAACAAATTCCGTTGGTGGTTATTAATTTTTTCGTCTCTTGTTCGAAGCTTTACCTTTCAGAGTTTTTTCGACCTGATTATAGCATCTGACATATTGTATCCAAGCGAAAAGTTGCGTCACAAGGACTTGACTGAGGGAACTTCAGGAGTCATTCATTTACACAACATATCAGGTGGGACGTGCAGTCAACCACACATAAAGGCACTTTTATAATGAAAGAGTTTTTCAGAGGATCATTTTTGTTAACTGTTTAACGTCGAACCCGAGATCTAATGCTCTTAATGAATTTCAGACCTTTTGAAAGAACCAGAGAGAGGAGTTTGTGCGTCGGAGTACTATGGCTTTATTTATTTACTTCGACTCCTTGTTAAGTTTCCCGAAATGATTGAGTGAGTTGTCAGAAGTATTTATTACAAATTCCTACTTTCTGAAATGAGTAGAGAATTTAACTCCTTGAAACCATAGTCCACAATTCTACCCACTCATTCTGTATTCTAGATGTATGCTATGCGATAACGACTCGAAAGAAATTTTGACTGTTTTTGTCCAATCATTTGTTCGCTATTTGGGAAGCAATTCTGAGAAATTCTTCAATCCGGAGCTAGACTATGAAGCTATCAATGAAGAATACAAAATGCGTCTCCTGCAAAACCCTAAAATTTAACTACAATTTCATTGCCACATGTGCATAATTTCAATTTATAATACATCTTTAGCACTCAATTCGTGCCGTAAACACTTTTCTGACTTGAAGAAATTCCTTAAGAAGAGAATTTTAGTCACTACTTGTCATATGTTTATATATGTGTTTTGTCGTAATGATGTCAGACAAATTTAGAATGTGTAGAAATACTGGTCAAATTAAAATAGGGTTATGGTGTTTTGTCACCAGCCCATCATTTAGGTATATAAGCATTACATTACCAGCCAAGTTTGAATCGAGTTTGTTGAAATACCGCTAAAGGATGAATGATAACGAGTTCTAATAATATTTTGCGTAAATGTCAGTTTCATTTGAAAAATTTATTTTCGTTTTTAACTGTTCAAATTCTTTGATATTTTTAGGGATGTTTTACATAACCAAATCATTTTAACGCTGAGGCGCTACGACAGTGCTTCATACAACTATGTCATCTTCATATGTGTCCACCATCACGCTTTTTTTTGAACATTTAAATTATGAATACGATGGTACAAAATATGATAACAAAATCAGGAAATATCAGCGAGTTACTCTAGTAAGTCAATAAAACTTCAAGGCCAGGGTTCGCGAAAAATATCCAAAAAATAAAGCATGCTATTCATTGGATTTCTTTTATTTCTACTAATCATTGTGGAAGAATACATTTCAAAAAAAAGCATGCTATTCATATTTCTCTCAAGCGACATAGCTCTTAGAATATGCTTGTTTTCTCGAATCTGAAGAAAAAAATCATAAGTACAAAACAATCCGTTCTCGTAAATTAGTTCATCAGTCAACGCAGTTAAAGGCACCTGGCAACATAAGCAAAAGAAATTCTACTGAAATTTTTAGTCTTCTTGATAACGAATACGTAAGGAAATTGGTCGTACTCGGGTTTCATCAGCAATAAGAAGCTCGTCACCATTTGCCAGACCGAGGTCTATAAATAATTTCAGGTCAGGAACGGCTGTTAGAGCTCTGTTTAAAAAAGCACATGATGACTTCAAGTTTGTCTAATATAGGTTGCATATCTGTTGGATCAATGTCTTGACATATCTGACTCCGAACTTGCATAAACTTTTACAAATTTATTTTAATTAAGCAAAAACTCGCCTTTCAAAGTTCTGGACAAATTGGCAGTACTTATTTCATCCAATTCTGGTATCAGGTCGCTTTTCATATATAACTTTTCCTTTGCTGTTTGTACTGATGGATTACAAAGTTGACTACAAAACAGAGTGAGTCTTTTTTTTTCACAAGGATGAAGTTTTTTCTGTAATGCTTCCTACTTTAATCATCAACTTCCTTAACGCATCAGAATAAGAGTAAGAGAAAACATAAGTTCTCTTCTGTTGGAGTAAACGCAACTAATGCTAATTTTTTTGAAATGTATTCTTCCACAATGATTAGTAGAAATAAAAGAAATCTGAATCACGTGGAAATACTTACTATCTTTTTATAATTTCATCCAGCAAGTCGCGCAATGTTTTATTGGGCGGTACATCAACGTACTGTGCTTGTTCGCCACATACTAGGCAGTCTAGCTGAAACAAAATTGCACCTGCGCTGAAGGAGGAGTAAACAGCAATTCTCTTTAAAATACACTAATAAATGTAGTTGATCAGGTACGATTCTATTATTCACTGCCGATGAATATAGACACCTGCAAAAATCTTACTCTTTTCTCCAGTTCGACGACTCCCATAAAAACTCCTTCATTGTTGGTGAAATTGAGATAATTTTGCATTGGACAGGAAATGCTATAAAAAAGTAGCTTTTAACAGGAACACTGCTTGGAACAGTACGGAGCATTGCTGGGAAAATTTCAAATCGGGAAACTTACTTCGAAGCTAATTTCAAAGCCTCCAGTGCGCATGATGCTGAAATATCTGAAGTTTTCACTGTACTTATAGATATCAAATATACTAGTGATGAATGCAAGTATTGGTCATTACATACAATAATATATACGCGAGTATTCATGTATACGAAGTATTCATAGATATATTTTGCCGTACGGTCTAAAAATAGTCTAGAAAACTATGAGTATTAGAAAATAATATTACCTGCAATAACAGCATTGGTGGAAGCCACAGCAGGAATTATTCGCTTTAAGACACCTTTTGTAAGCCTTAAATCAACCCCTTTGATATTATATTTGTTAGCCCTCTTTAAAGCAGCTTTAAACACCCATTCAACGTGTTCCATGTTATCAGCATCCATCACTTCTTCTAAATAATACCTCATTTACTTTTGACCTATCTTCTCCACGCACATTATTTGTCACCTGTAGTTCTTGAAACAAATAGCATAAATAGTGAATGTTATATTTAAGATACAAGTAAATGAACGAAAGACGCTACTCCAGTTCTAAGATTCGCAATATGAGACTATCAAAGCAAACCATTAAAAGGTTTATCCCTATACCACTGTATTACTTTGACATATTCGATACAGTGTTCAGGAAGTCGAGGTGTGTTTGCTATCGTACACATAGGAAAAGTGATCTGTAGATAAAGAATATAAAAATTCAGTGCTCACAAGTTAATTAATGGTATGAGTTCGAATTTAAATTAAATAGTATATACAGATTAGCTATATGCGAGACAATAAAAAAAAATCCGAATCGAAATGTAATGTAACCTGTGGAGGGTAGAGATCAACGGTACATTCAATACAAGCAGTCATTGTAGGCAATATTATCCGGGAATTGCCTTTAAATCCTTCCGTGCCACCATCAATTAAAGGTATGATACCTGTTGGATTACCATCCGAATCGAATTCCACTAAGCTTACCTTATAAAGTATAAGTGATATAATAACTAACTAGGTTACTCAGAAAAAACACGATTTCTACAGAATGACTCACTTGCATTCAATTATAAATTCAACATCAACTCCATGAAACAAATGAGAAAACTCACCAATTTAGCATTAAGCCATCTTCTCGCAACAATAGAATCCAAACCACAAATAATTATGTCAAACGACCGATAGAACTGGTCATCTTTATCCTGTATCTTACAGTTATGACTGCAAATAATTTTTCTTTTAAATGTTAATAAATAATATATTTCACAACCAAAATCATAAATTCTCACGCTGTGGCTAATATCATTGTTTTATTATTCAATATATATAATAACAAAACATACGCAACTACAGAGCAATTCGGGATTCGTTTTCGAATGAATGCTGCCGCTACTTCGGCTTTTGATTTACCAACATCAGTTTCACTGAAAATATCATAACAGATGAGAGTCTGAAAAACTGTTAGCAAGTAGAATTAATTTATCGTCAGTTGCCTTTAATTTGAAAGATCGCAACAACAAAAAAGTGGGACTAACCGGAAAAGGAACTGCCTATTTAGATTGGACAATTCTATCGTATCCATATCAATAACTTCGATTTTTCGAAAACCAGATAAGGCCTGAACATGTAAAATTTTAAAAAAATAAAAAAACTTGAGCGGTCAGTAGAATTCCCTCAGTACGATACAGCTACTGTGCTCTTGATGGAAATATATACCAAATCTTTCAGTAGTTCACATCCTAATCCACCAGCTCCAACAACTAACACGTGACAGCTTTGCACAGTTTCCAAATTCTAAAAAAAATCTTTTCAATCACACACGGAAATCTTCAAATGCTTATATGAAAGAACAAAAAAAGTAATTTCATTACATTAACAAAATTTTTATTTAACAATGAAATATGAGAAAGTAAAATTAGACATTATAACCTGCATTCCTGGTTCGAAGGCTGGATGGGCAAAGGCTGATTTCCCATCGGTAAGACGTCTCAAGTCACGCCATCGTTCATTTCGAAATTTATCAATTGATACTTCTTCCATCTGAAAGTTTTAGTTCCAAAAAATAAAAGTAATAGAAAAGTTCCCTATTTATATCAGTCGAGATCTGCGAAATACGAAACATGGGGGAAATCGTTGAACTTTCGGCCTTATGGTAATTTGTAACTTTGTAATTCAAGTAAATGAACTGCATATGGATATGGTATTTAGGTATGATTCTCACTCAGCATTCTTTAAAGCATATAAGAAAGATCTATAAGCTAGAAAGTTTCATTAATTAGACTGAATGTTCACTCAGTAGCTCTGTCTTACTTCACCAAAGAAACCTTAGAAATTTTCTTCCCAACAGATCTGTGATTTAGCAAACGAAAATTAGACAAGAACTTGAGAAATCTTTTTTGGTAGATGCGTAAGGACAGTTATACCTAATCGAAGAAATACATAACTTTTTTTGGTGATTTTGGGAGTCACATTTTAGAAACAAGTACGAAATAATATTTTGATTTCATATAATTCTAAATTGGTTTCGAAGGTACGAATAAATTTCAGTGCAGTACATCGGGAAAGTGGCTATTTGTAATGGATGCCAAAGAAGAAAGTCAATTGAAGCAACAAACATTGTCGTGGATTTGTATATTTATTTATCAAGAAACTTTATCGAGCTTTTTCAAACAATATATTATTAACTTTCTTACAAAGAGACCACTTTTATAAAAAATTTCATTTGTATCTAAAATAAATTTGAAAAAGCTCGATAAAGTTTCTTTAATGTCTCGAAAAGTAATGTGAAATTTGGACTGATTCGTTTTCTTTCTATCACCGGCTTATTCAAGGCATCGGTGGGAACAACTGGCTGATCTGTTGTCTGAGGTACAAAACAGAACAAATATTAAATTTCAGTCATTCATCAAAGAGCGAGATACTGATTACGTATCCGTGAAGATGACTACTTATGGCTGTTACGGACTTCAAGGATATGGAAAGGATGGGAAAAAGGTTTTGCCGCGAAGAGTTAATTGAGGACGACAATGAAAAAAGCTTGGTGGGTGTGTTCCAAATTTCATTTGTTGTCAAGATATATTCGACAAATTTGTATTCGTGATCTCTTTAATTCCAAGCTTTCGCTTCTTTATTTAATTCTCGTTGAGAAACCATTTATTTCGCTGTGTCATTACCTCACTTACAACGTTATCTTCTTTTCTTCAGTGGATTAATTTCTACGATGAATGTATAAATGAATGTACAAATCAGAGTACAGCCACACTGTTCTGCGATCAATCTACCAAATTCTTAGATTTCAAATGATTGCAATGAAGGAACCACGAAAAAACATATTGTATTCTGGTCCTGACAGCAAGACTGATGTAAGGAGTCCAGGTACTTTATACTTCAGAAAATTCTCTCTTGAATCCTTTCGTCTTATATGATACTAGTTGAAAAAGAAAAAAAACGACGAGACAATCAGAAATAATAGGATTTATGTTAAAAAACACGCTGCATCATGCAGATGTCTAGCGTTACAGAATAAGCACGGTGAGGAGAAAATCTGAGGAACTATAAGTAAAGAACTAACCATATCACCATCAAGTCATCTTGTGTAATCACTGACGAGGCACACTCTTTTCAGGATTTTTGTTTCCTCGCCTTTGCTAATATAAAAAGTCGCAGCACCTTAAATTTATGATATGGGACGAAAAATTTATTGTGGATTCAAAAAAGCTCGCCAACGAAACCAACGAGGAAGAATACATCGATGCGGAAACTGCAACAAGCATGACGTGTCACCAACCGAATATGGAATTTGTAAGATTAGCTCTTCATTTTCTCGAATGCGCTACCTTTTCATACTCACTGAAGTTGTATTTCCATAGCAGAATAGTTCAAAGTATCAATTACTGGAATAGAGTACACGAGAATCTTATTCATTCCTATGCCTACGTCGATGATCCACTATTTGGACATGTATATCGAAGGACTACAAATGTAACCAACCACGACATCTTCCATATCAATAGAATATGTAAACGGATAGCGTTCCTTACATAGAGCTCTTCCACTAGGCATATTTATCGACAAGCAATGATTGTAAGCTTCAAATAAGTCTCCGCCCTACCTAACCGGTTTGAGCCAGCCCCATGAACTGTCCACCTCCGGTCATCGCCCAACCGAGTTCTGAAATTGAACGAGGGTTACCATGAAAATTATTTGTCTCTCAATCTGCCGTTAATTCAATGAAATTTTTTAAAACGGTGAAGTATCTACTTAATAACAGGGTCAAACACTGTGTTCCTGTCCTGATTACCGTGTCGCTTTATGTGATATCAACCGGTCAGCACATCAAAGTTGATTACAGTTTATTTGTTAATCCTCCGTCCATCTTCGCTCAATTCTATCGAATACTAAGGTAAGATTCCATATTTTTCATGGTTGTAAAAACCGTGATAAGTACCATGAAAATGTGATATCTCTCACCTATGATTTAACAGAAACAATAAAGAGTGGAATTAATGGAAATGTTTACTGCAACAATCCAGTTCTACTTATTTTATTACATAATATTGAGGAAATCACTCCCATTCCAAGCTTTGAATTCGAGGGGAGTCGTTTGTCGCGGAAGTTTTGAGTTTATTGTTAGTAGTTCCACAACACTAATACTTCGTCGTCAAGCTTTATTTAGCAACTGATTTTCAGTAGCAGAAGTGTAAGCGATGGAATAGTTTATCAACAATAAGTTTATTCAGCGGTACAACTTAGGGCAATATTATAATTGATGATGAAATTGATGATGTGGTTGTAGATTAGGAGTGGCGGTGAAGGTGTTGAGTTGTTGAGTTGATGTTTTAAAGTGAGGTTACTGTCTCATGGTATATATATCCCTTTATGTGGGCGGGATTAAGATTGCAACAAGGGTTAAGTTATAGCACAATGATGAGAGAAGAAGCTTGTTAACTT